>JAWWMW010001994.1:185662-200317 GCA_035048345.1 Echeveria elegans
GTAATTTAGGTGCTCAAAAGACAAATTTTTAATCAAACGACCTAGAATTCCAGTTGATTCTTCAAGCGATAGTGTTGGAAACGATACACAAGGATTGGATAAAAATGATATTGTAGCTATTGTTTTTGATAGTGATATTGTTTCCGATGCCGGATTGCAAAAGTCTTTTGATAGCCTTGATGTGAATATATGGATATTCGTAGGCGTCAGTTGCTGAACCTCTCTAAATCTAGTGCTATTTAAAATTTAAAATTTTAATATTTTGAACAGAATGATAATTTGTGTATAAATTATAAGACATTTTCTCTTATTTTCTTGATCTTTATTGAGCTGTAAAAAAAAAAATTAGGGAGCGCTGCCCCCGAACCCCTTATTCATCTGATTTCACGCCTGAAAATTCCTGACTCCGCCCCTAGTCTGATGACCGGCTTTGCGAGAAATGCACAGGGGGTTGGCGACTGTTTTTGGATATGTTGGAACAGATGAATTAGACGATGTCAGGACGGACGGAGGCCATCATGACGTCAGGGAGTGGGATGTTGTTTCCATCGTCGGTTGCCATGTCTCCGTCCGGAGATTGGATGGAGACGAGTGGACGGGCAGCTAGCTACTTTCACTAACGTGGGTTGCCATCGTCGGTTGCCATGTTACTTTCACTAACGTGGAACCCAATTACTATTCTCTCTCTTCTTCGGCACAATCCTACGAAGGGTTAGAGCTTTTTATTCGGAGCATTGTTAGATTGTTCTTAGTCTATTTAGTTATTATTTTATTATTATTTTCATTTGATAAATGAAAGCCATTTTGATCCATACTCACTTTTCATTATGTCATTGACATACATTGATCTTTATTCCTAACTAAGTTTTTGTACTATATACCATGATATATACATTTATTTCCAATCTTTAAAAAATTGTAATAACAAAAAATACAATTCGTTTCCGATAAAACTCATGTTTTTGGATGTTTTAGGAACTCTCATCTCCGGTAGGAAGAGCAGGCAAAATTGAAGGACAAAATCGTCACTTCCTTTCCACTGACGAGACACGCAGGTCCGACGTTGAAGAAACTCGGACGACATCTAAACTCGAACTCAATAAATATTCTATGAATTTATCAGCCAATCGCAAATCAGAGTCCGCAATTCGATTCGCAGTTGACGAAATCTGTATCTCCGTCCATCGATCTCCGATCCGATCAATTTCAAACAAATCCGAATTGAATATCAGTGGATCTGACGAAGATGTCGACCGTTCAACTAAAAGCAGTAACCTTGACTCACGTCCGGTACCAGAAAGGGGATCAACTCGGCCATTTCCTAGCCTGGGTATCTCTAATCCCAGTCTTCATCAGCTTAGCAGGATTCTTCTCCCATTTCATCTTCCGCAGGGAGCTTCAAGGCATCTTTTTTGCCCTAGGTTTGGTAATTTCCCAATTCATTAACGAAATTATCAAGACATCTGTCCAGCAGGCTCGGCCGGAGACATGCGTGTTACTTGAAATGTGTGATTCCCACGGTTGGCCGTCTAGTCATTCACAGTATATGTTCTTCTTTGCTGTGTATTTTTCGTTGATGACTTGGAAAGGGATTGGACTTGGTAGCGGACAGACTAAGTGGGTGTTTGATTTGATTAACTGGTTGTTGGCTGTGCTTACTATGTATTCCAGAGTTTATTTGGGATACCACACGGCCGTTCAGGTGTTTGCGGGAGCTAGTTTAGGGATCGTGCTCGGAGCATTGTGGTTTTGGGTGGTTAATATTAAGCTTTATTGCTATTTTCCGATCATTGAGGAGAGTGCTTTGGGGAGGATGTTTTATATTAAAGATACTTCTCATATTCAGGACGTGTTGAAGTTTGAGTATGATAATGCCAGGGCTGCAAGGGAAAAGTGCGAGTGCAAGGACGATTGAGCGCGTGTGAGATTAAATACTTCCTGCTCGGTAAGTATTGACTTTTTATCTGAATTTATGTTATGTGTTTAACGCTGTACCGAACCTGTCTTAGTCAGCATATGATCTACTGATTATTTGTGCTAAACATAGAAACATACTTTTTGCATTTAACCTTGCGGAATTTCTGGCTGCAATGAAAAAATAGTGAGAATAGGTACGGATTGGGTTTCACTCGTTAGAATTTTGAACGATACACCCTTATTCAATAAAATATTGTATTACCTTCAACTCACTGCTCCATGAATTTCTTTCCTCTCGTGCATTCTCTATGTTCTTTGTTTCACTGGAATTAAGTCCATTGTTCAGCTCCAGTATCTTATGTTTTTATAGCGGTGGATGAGCTACGGCTAACAGACAATACTGTCTCAATTTTATGAATTTTTTCATTTATGATGAACTCTTCAAACTCCTAAATAAAAACGATAAAAATATTAATGTTAGTTGACATATGGAGGATGCAAGCGGTCAGTACATCATGACGGGACAATATCATGTTAATATGATAATAATGTTGTTTTCTCATAGTTAAATGTTTGTGTTTAGTTTGACCCTAAATATCCTTGATTATTTCTTCGTAAAAATATATCGCCAGTGATACAATTTCTTGTCTGTTGAAACCTGTGGTGTTTGAATTACAACTGATGACCTACTAAATTGGAGGAAGATATGTTAATAATGTGGTGATCACATTAAGACAGTCTAATGCACTATAGCTATCAGGTCGCTGGTAATCAGGAGCCATCGTACTGTTACTGCCGCTCACTGTTTAAATGAGTTTATTACTTAAATATTTATCCAGTTAAAATCCTAAATAAACTCTCTGAATGCTGAAGGTGCCTTTGCTCTCTTTCCTCACTTGTTGACATATCTTCATATGAAACGACAAGAGGTGAACCCGTCGTCCCGACGGAAACATGGCGTGAACATACATTTTTATGTATATTTTCGTTAGATTTTCCTAATTTTTCCCTACGTTTCCCGTTCTGGTTTTTTAAGTTTTTTTTATTCTGATTTTTCCATTCAAACTTCCCAATTTTTTTTTTAAATTCTAATGTAAATTATTAAATAATTTTTTAATTTTTGGGCTGAATGGTGGGCTGGGTCGGGATGGTGGGCTGAGTGAGGAGGATGGGCTAATGGGTTGATGGGCTGTGCGGTGGGCTGGTGAATGTGTGGTGGGTTGGAGATTTAGCAACAAAAAATTAAACTTTAGCGATGAAAATTTCCGTCGCTATATGTGTGTTGTGAATTGTATTCTATTATTAGTATAGATGTCATGATAAGTCTATGTGATTATACATGTTACTGTTCTCCATTGCTATTACTACTCGAGTGTTTTCTTTTTAATTTACTAATCATCTTAATACGAAGTATTCTTAGAGTAGCAGAGTGTGCACCCCTGAGCTTTATGAACACCTTTCATTGCTCGTCAATCATATATTCGCTTTGTTTTGCGATGATTTTTATTCTGCTGCAATCATATTACACATTCTGTGCACTTTATAACAGACCGTTTTGTGTTTGCAGAAGGATAGGTAATATATGATGCTTGATGATGATCTCTTAGTGTATGAAGTGTGACGCTATAGCTAAATTTCGAAGTTTGAACGGAGTTTCTTGGAACTATTGATATTGACTGAAGTTACACTACCAAAGTTTAAATTGACATTTACAAGCGGCGGAGGGTGGCTATTCTTTGTGTAAGCATTTGAAATTTGTTAGTGATACGTTCCTGATATATCCAATAGCTACATTACTATTTGGCCGCACAGTGGTTCTACTATATGAAGTTTTCAAATCGTTTCCCATATACATATACACATGACAGTTTATGGACATGAATCATTCCAACATTGTATTATAGTGATTGCACCCTCACAAACCAAACCGATACAAGAGTTTTGCTTATTTGTCATCATCTAGGATGATCAAAATGATTTTACTGAATACAGATACCATGTGAATCATCCCTGCATGCTGTTTGACAACAGCTAGGTTGCTGAATCAAGGGTAAGCATGTAGAAAAAATTCGTAAAAAAGCAGCAATAAACGATCCTTGGGAATACCATACCATTCCCGTTCCTGTCAGAAATAATACACGGCACGGTGGCTATGATTAAGGTTTATGATGTGAAAAACTAATATTTTGATGATCATTTTAGTTTAATACCTGCAGTGCTTGTAACTCTCTGGCTCAATTTCCACAGTTAAGTTTCTTCAGACACAAACAATCCCTGTATCCCCAGTGGTGAATGTAGTGTAAGAAGGCAAATTAATAATAAAAGTTGTAACTCATATGATTAAGAAGTTCAGCACGTTGAAAGTCGGGGATCATAATAGTTGAGATCTGGTGCACAAAGTAAATCTGTCCAAGTGGACTGTATCATGCTACAACTCGATACAAGGGGGAATCACAGTAAATTGTCCCTTTTACTCTCCTGGAGCAGATACACCTTGCTTCAGTCTCTCTCTCTTTAATTTCTTCTTTGACACAGGCTTCTTCTTTTTTGGGGGGAGTGTCTTCTGCGCATACACATAAAGCACATAGTTCCCGACCAAAAATGTCACCAGCATACCAACAACGACCAGCAGCACAATCAGCCCGGCATTAAGGCCCTGGCGTCCACCATTGCCCTATGCACAGATGATAGACCAGTGTTTTAGTATTCGATACTTCGGTATACAACAACGTGAAGATTTCACAAATATTAACTGATGAAAGTTATCTCATATGCTTCAAATATCATAAGCACAAAATTAAACAGATGTTTTGAGAGAAAAAAACACACTAGCTAGGCTGCAGCATGTGTACAATTTGGAAAAAGAATTTCCACCGATTTAAGGTTTGAACCTCAGATGCTATGCCTAGCTTACTGCCTTAAAATGTTTGCATTTAGCAAACCTTTGATTTTATTCCAAATACTTAAAGCACAAAGTTGCCTTCGTAATATACTTGAATGTCTTGAGGTGACATTTGATGTCTAAGTATTAAGATTTATTAAAAAAACGATATGATAAGCATACGTTACCATTAATTCTTGAAATTGAGAATGTTACGGATTCAACGAAGACCTATATAGTTTGATCTTAAAACCTCAAGTGTAATTTTTACAAGTAAGTTACCGTAATCTTTTTAAACATTTTCTCTTTTGCAGTTAATCCTTTCGGGAAACAATTTAGCCCTACGATTAACCAGGTACTAGAATTGCTAATCTCAGGGGTCCACACGGCTCAATTAACCAAAATGTATGCAGATAAACCTCAAAATGTAAAGAATACATGCACTAGCCAGCATAACACGAATTCCAGAAAGATGATTCAAAAAGATATATAAAGATGCAGCTTTTACAAAATACTCCCTCTATCTTCTTTTGTTCTTTCTACTTTCCTATTCGATGTCTTTAAAGTTCTTCCTACAATTAATCACTCTCACAATACTCTCTTTCCTACTTTATTTTTCTCCTACTTACTTTTATTTTATTTTTACTAACACACTCTCATTATTTCTTAATTACCATGCCATCAACTCAAACAAAAAAATTATTTCAGGACAGGGGGACTATCAGATCAAAAGCCATGAACAAATCCCAAAACCCCAGATCTGCAGCGGATAAACAAACATGCATTCAAATGAAAAACGAGAGCGAAAAAGCAGAGAATCGAACCTTGTTGTCGTCCATGGAGAAGCTGCGATCTGATTGATGGATTTGGGGTGAGAGAAAGACGACAAGAGATAATGCACCCTATCAATATCCAAGAGTAATTAAATAAATAAATTAATATATATTCTTAAAAGAGTAAGATAAGATACATAAAATTAAAATTAAAATTATATTGTTATCCTCTATCCATCATTAATCAAAAATATATCATTAAAATTAAAGATAACGAATCTGGTCCATCCCATTAAATAAAAATTTAAAACTTAAAAATATTAAAAATTAATATTAACGGCCCGATCCATTAAATAAAAAAAAATTTAAATAAAAAATTTAAATATTTATAATTAACATTAAAAATAAAAATTAAGTGAAAAATATTTATGATTTTTTAGATGAATCAAATGGAGATACGAAAAAAATTTCCGTCTGAACGACGGAATCACAGCTAGTATATATATATTTAAGCACTTTATTTCTCCATGTCAACTGTTCTCTTTCCCATCTAAAAACACAAAAAGAAAGAAAAATTGTTTTCTTTAGACTTCGTTTGAGAAAAAATGAGAAAAAGTAAATTTTAAAAAAAATAATTTTTTCATGAGAAGGAAAATATGATCTTATTTTGTCCATTTTTTCATTTTTTTCTTACAACCAAACACACATTTCATTTTCACTCATAATTTTTTATTAATTTTTCATTTCCTCTTCTTTTTTTCCGCAACCAAACGGGGGCTTAAAATATTTTACAAATATCTTCCTTTTTCACCCTTAAATTGTATCAAAAATAAATAATGTTTTTCTTACATTTCACTTTAGGCTCCGTTTGGTTGTGGAAAAAAGGAGAGAAAGTGAAAAATAAAAAAAAATAGTGAAAATAAAATGGGTGTTTGGTTGTAAGAGAAAAAATGAAAAAAATAAGCAAAATAAGATCAAATTTTTCTTACAACTTTCTCATAGAAAAATTATTTTTCTTTAAATTTTTCTCCCTCACTTTTTAACGGAGCCTTAACATTTCGGAAAAAGTAAAAAAGGATTTTTTCAGAACGAACATTTTGATAACCATGTTTCTAGTCATGGTTTGCTGTTACACGGCTCAACATTGCGCAGTCATTTATTTCTCCAGGTAATGGATCGAACAAGATCACACTTTGCTTCAAGCTAACATGAAGTGGCCTCTGGGTTGGCCTGTGGGAGCTGGGAGGATACCCAGTCCTCCGGTACTTGTTAATGTAATTACTCTTTGTTATTGGCTGTCTTTTTCAATGAACAATTCTGTAGCTTGACTGTTTTTTTTCTTTTTCTATTTCACTGATTATGGGGTCCTTACTACTGTGCTGCTGGTGCTGATAAGTCCTTTGGCAGCAACATATCTGATGCCCATTACAAGACCTGCCTGTGTGCCGGAATCAACATCAGTGGAACCAATGGGGAGGTCATGCCAGGCCAGGTAATAATTTACCACCCCTTCGTCCTGCTAGTCACACGAATGTGTGATATAAGTATCAACGGAGCCAATGCATCTGGTTCTGACTGATGCTTGTGGTATTTCAGTGGGAATATCAAGTCTGTCCTAGTGTAGGCTGTGACAACATTTGGGCCTCACTCAAGATACATCCTCGAGGCAATACATTATTGATTCCACGTCTCCTGGTGCCTATGCCTTCATAATTCTCACCCAAATAACCTCTTGTTCGCCAAATATAATCAGTGTATAACTGAGATGACTGGTGTAGTTGA
The DNA here is from genome assembly GCA_035048345.1 of Echeveria elegans. Classification (NCBI taxonomy): domain Eukaryota; kingdom Viridiplantae; phylum Streptophyta; class Magnoliopsida; order Saxifragales; family Crassulaceae; genus Echeveria; species Echeveria elegans. The sequence goes on from JAWWMW010001994.1 coordinate 193,016, forward strand.
TGAGTCGTATTTATACGTTCATCTAACAACTTTAACCCATGTGTTTTAGTGCATTTGTATATTCATAATTACTCGTTTAGTTTTGTATTTAAGGTGTACAACAACAACTAGAAGAGAAGCGAAACTTAAAATCATTGTTTTGACGTTAATTGAGGATAAGGGTATCAGAACCTTTCGCGTTTTGGAAGCTTCTAAAAGATGCATCGTTGATCCGATGGATACGAAAAAAAATTCGTTTGAAAGCTGGCTCAAAATGATACAGTTCATATGTTGTCCTTAAGGAGTGATTAAGACATTAAGAGGGTCAAAGACGAGCAAGAAGTCAGAAGACGTCGCGAGAGGAAATACTGAGAACCCGTGAGTGGTGCGGGCAACGAAGGATTCAATTGGCACGGGCAAAAAGCAACTTTGTTTCCCAACATGGCTGTCACCCACGCCGATGTGTTGACCATGACGTAAGCAATATTTAGGCTGAGTTTTGGTAAATTAGACCTTTGCTTCTTCGAAAGCTTGCTGGGAATTCATTACTTGTCCGTTTGGAACGAGAAATATGGCGTTGGAAAGATGACCCAAAGAGATACAAATCTATAGTTTACACAAAATTCAAATTCTAACTATAAAATGTCCGAAATAAGGCTAGAAGATATGAGTCAGTGCAGTTCCGAAATTAGTGTTTAATTTACAACAAAATGAAGATATATCATATATGCTGCAATGGCTGATTCCATATTGGTTTTTCAAAGATGAGGAATAGTAGAATACCATTGCTGTAATGACTGATTCCATATTAACTTCCTGATGATGAAGAATACCAAGAAGTTGTTGGCATACACGAATGCCATTTATATGATGATGCACTCAGAAAGAACAGCAGCAGCAACTAGACCAGGCAGAGATAATAAAGCCAAAGCGACAATGTCAACAACCCCAGTGCTCGATTTTGTCAAGAAATAGATTCTGTAGCTGCTAGGATTTCCGTTAAAGCCTCTGATGATCATGGCCTGATAAAAGAAGGGGAAAATGCTTATTGAGATCTCTATGGTTTTCAGAGTTGACGTGGCTAAAGGAACTGTATTACCGAGGGATAGTTGCAGGAAACGAACCTGAGATATTTGCTCTGCATGTGCAAAAATGTTTTTGAAAATTCTACGTGCGTATACGCATGAAGAAAACTGCAGTCATCAAGTCAAGAAGTAATGACCGCATGTAACACATGTTTAAGCAAATAAGCATATCAATTTACAAAGATGCCATTATTGGTCTAAGTCTTACTGCCTATTGTCTCCATTGTTGACAACTTGCTCGGAAGCGCAACATTACGAACCTGCGACATGGAATCGAGAAAAGACGTGAGTTTGTAGACTTGTTAATTGGGCACAGTATAGATGCCTCATATGCTCATATGGATCAATCAACATACTGGGATGGTGGTGCTAGTTCAAAAAAGTCGGCAATTGCGACCACGATGAAGAGGAGGAGTGTGGCGGAGAATGTGGAGAGAGGTAAGAGAGAAGGGTAGTGTAGGAAACGAGACTTCGAGAGCAGTGGGCGTACGGTGCGTGAGATTAATAACCGATTTCCGGTACGAGAAACTCTATTGAGAAAGGCGATGATGGGACGCGGAAGAGAAGCTTAACTTTGTATTATACGTTTACTCTATAATTAATCGAGTTTTACAATGAGTTGGTCTTCATCTGCGCATAATTCAAAAAAAACATTTACCTCTGTTTCAGCATTTCATTGTCACTGGGAACGTATGTACTCAACAATGATGATTTACAAATAAGTTGACGGAAGCCATTTCTCCCTGCAGGGACCGCTTTACGTTCTGAGAGTATAACATGCTGATCTCCGATGAAACTTGCAGCATTCCAGTGATGATTCAGAGCATGATTTATGTGAACCAAAGCCCCATTTTGAATTTCGGTCTGCATTGCGCCATATCAGGGATTTACCGTTTTTTTAAGGAAGAATGCTCAGCATTGTTTCCATGGTTAAGTCAGCGGAAGTCGTCAAGGACTTGAGCTGATGGGTTGGTCGGTTGAGAAATTAGTTTAAACTAGTTCATCCCTATCAATGCAGCCGCTATCATCTGATGAGCAGGAAGATGCTGAAACAACACCATTGCAGTCCGAAACACTATCCTGCAAGCTCAGCAACAAGTGTGAAGTGCTGAAAGTCAACGAAGGTCTGCTTCTCGGAACAATAGGAGCTTCAGCCTCACCGGCCATCATTTGTACAACAGCCCTCATTGTTGGTCTAGCTGACGGATCAGGATTTAAACAAGCTAATCCAACCAATAACACTCTCCTCATTTCCGCCTCATCAAATTCTCCTTCAAGTCTCTTATCAGCCGCACTCAACAGTTTTCCATCCCGGTGCAAACTCCACACCCGCTCCACCAAATTGCACCCTTCCCCAAATTTATCAACCCCCGCAGTCTCCTTGTCAATAGGCCGCCTGCCACTTGCAACCTCCAACACTACTGTGCCGTAGCTAAACACATCAGTCTTCTCAGATGCTCTACCTGTCAATAGATACTCAGGCGCCAAGTATCCGATTGTACCTGCAGCCACAGTTGCCTCCGGAGACCGATCATGATCGACTTGTCTAGCTAATCCAAAATCCCCTAGCCGAGCTCTGAATCCTTCATCCAACATAATGTTACTCGTTTTAACATCTCTATGAATCACTTGATTCTCGCATTCTTGATGCAAGTATGCCAATGCAGACGCAACGCCCATCAAAATCATCTGCCGATGGTGCCATGGCAACATCGTCCTAGCCTCAAACAGTGCCTTGTCCAAACTCCCATTCGGCATCAAATCATACACCAACAATATCTCTCCCTTCTCTTGACACCAACCTTGCAACCTAATCAAATTCCTATGCCTCAAACTTCCAATTATTGACAGCTCCGACAAGAACTCATTCTTCCCCTGACTGTTATGACTACACCTCTTCACAGCCACAATGTCGCCAGTATCCTGCATTACTCCTCTGTATACGACCCCAGCCGCCCCATGCCCGATAATCCTGTTAGAATCGAAGCACTTGGTAGCCGCCTTGAGATCCTTGTAGCTAAATACCTTGGGCATTCGGATCACATCAGTCCCAAAAGAATCAGTCTTTTTCACTCTCTTGGCAAAAACCACCCAAATGACCGCAGCCGCGCAGAACGCCAAGCAAAATGCTCCGGCAGTCGCTACTCCAGCCACCGCCCCTGCACCTCCTTTACACAGCTGATTGCGGCAAGAAGACGAAGTTGAGTTGCTGGACTTGGTCAATGGCGGTTCGGTGGAGTTTGCCAATGTGGCTGAGGGCACGATTAAGTTCGCCATAAACGGCGGTGGAGCTGTAGCAGAGCGATTGGGATCAGTTGGGAAAAATGAACTAAAACTCCACCACTCAATGCAGTGAATCTCAGTACTGCCCTGCGTCGATCCGGAGAACCCAACGAACACGAAATCGCTAAGCTGTCGAGTTAAATCCAACTCATAAGACAAAATGGGTAATTTGGGTTTATGGTTAGAGTAAGAAACATAGACATTGAGAATGTGTGTGATTCCATCAAACTCAACCCAAGCACTGATCAAATCTCCACTCTTCAACTCAATCCCAGAAAGTCCCAAATCGGTCGCATGCACAGACACCATACCATTCACATCAATCCCCACGTGATTCCCATTCACATCCCTAAACTCTAAATCCATTAACGTATCAAACTCCACCGCCACAAACTCCGACAATCCACCACCACCCAATCCTAAAAACCCTCCAGCTCCGCCCAACGACAGATCATCCGGCGTGATGACAAACGCGAAGCCGCCACCGATAGAGGACGGGTTCAAGTTAGTGATTGAAAAGGAGAAGAAAGTGGAGAAGCTGGCCGGTAACAGAACCCCTGGTTTCCGGAAAGGTATAGGCATTGAGTAGAATACTCTGCCGGCGCCGGAGTTGGGGACGCCGAGGTCTTTGGAGAGCCGAATTGTATTATTGGTGAGATGGGCATCGCCTAGAAATTTGAGTGTGGTTAAGGTCAACGTGTTCATGTCGAATTGAAGGCCATTGACGACGAGGACGACGGTGATGAAACTGGCAAGTAGAAGAGGTGATAGGAGGAGGAATCGGGACATTCTTCCATGAAAGTGAGGTTGTAAGTGAAGAATGTAGTTGAAAATCGAGGATTGAGAGTGTGAATCAGAGAGGCGGAGAAGAGAGGGATTGGAGGACAAAAATTCCGGGAAGACAGACGGACGATGTAGTTGAGACACGTGGCACTTTTCAACGGTTATGTTCTTTTGTTTATTTTTAGTAGTACACGTACTAGATTTGGGTATATAGGAATCAGCTAAATGTTCTTTTGTTTATCTGTGAAGAAAAGAAATTGGTCTTTTTGGATTCTTTACTTTCTCCCTTACTTTTCTTTCATCGATTTCCGGTGCCCAGCGGATCCAAAGTATTGAAGGAGGCCATGGCGATGCTACACAAGTCACTACTGGGCGAAGTCTTTTTTGTGTGGCATCTGGCATGTTGCTTGGATTTTAAGAAAAAGTGCAATGCAATAATTGACAAGGAAGCAACAGCTAACAACCATGCATGAGCCACACCAAGATAGACATTTGGCAATTACTACAATTATTTGTGAAAAACAAATATAAGAGTAAAGACAGATTACCTAAAGGTTCGACGTAGATTACGGCCGTGCCATGTTCCCTTAATTTAGTTTGACTCGACTCCACTCGTTAAATAAAATGTTGTAAGAAGACATATCATCATCATTCCAATCTGGCAGTTAGACGCAAGCAACAGCAAGCTCGCACATGAATGAGAGATCCCACCACAACCCACGCTGACTGTATCTACACACGTGGTGTGGTGAGTTGTTGTGGCCTGATTTGGGTTTTGGTTTGGTCCACTAGTGTCCAGCCATCCTGTGGGCTGTGGAGTAGTAGCGGATGCAGAAAAAATTATGAGTGAGGTTGTGTTCAATATAAATAATATAAATTATTATTTAAATAAATTAATAAAATCAAAACTTGAAAATCATTCAATTCATTCATATAATTTATACGTATATAATTATCTAATATATTTTTTTTAAATAAGTAAAGGATCAATAGACCCTCTCCTCATATGCATCCGCCACTGTTGTGGAGTGGAGACAAGACAAAGTATGTGCGATGAAAGGCACATTCCATTGCCATTCTCTTTTTTTTTTTTTTTTTTGGGATTTAGGATAGCGTGTCGTATTGTCATTATCATACCATAGATTTTTTAGGTGATGATCATTATGACGTTCAGGCCCCATTCTTTCGGGAATGAACAAATTATGCACAAACAAGGACACACACAAAGACAAAAGGCATGTTTTTCCTCAAATGCTTGATTGAGTTCTTTCGTTTCTTTTTTCCGATATTGGGATTTACCCACAAAACAGAGAGCCAACAATAGACTAAAAACACAGGGAAGACCAAACAGAACGTCCTCAAGCTGGACCAGGAGTTGGAACCATAACATTCTTCTTTTTTTCAATTTGTTATATATTATGGTACGTCCGGTTTATGGAATACATGATAGATTGAAAGAAAATTAAAGGGAAGATGTGATTTTGTTTGGTTTCCAAAAGAAAATTAAAAAAAAAAACTTTTTTTTATTCAATGATTGATGACATAAAAGTCAAGGGAGTACATGACTCAATACAATATGAGAGGAATAAAAGTGGGAACATATACAGTTCAACCACCATGGAACAGAAATTCATTTAACCCTCTACTCAAGATGAAACTTCAAATCATGCACCGAGAACAACCAAAGATCCACAGACCAAGACACCGAATACATCCATAAGCGGATCGAAAACACCTGCACCTATAGCTCCAAGCGAAGGGAAGAAAACCAAAAAATTTATTCGCTTCCACAAGGGAAGAAAACCAAAAACTAAAACGAAACTGAAAACCAACAACTGAAAACAACATAGTAATACCACTACCCATCTCCTTGCGTACCAAAACAACCAAGCAGCATAGGAACCAGTGCCCGGAACTGAAGCGAAGGATTCAAAACGGAACCACAAGACCACCCATGCACAGCTAAGCAGAAACATCCATCCGAGCCGAGCAGGACAGAACCATCAAACCCCGCGGACCGAGCCGAGATAGCGTTGAGGTCACAGTATGCGACCAAAGATCATCCGAGCGCAGATCAGCAATCCGAGTCCAGGTCAAAAAGAGGATCACCGTGCATACAGCGGATCCGAGGCAGATCTGAATGAGACCACCGAGCCTGAAGGAGCACTGCCACGCCGACTGGTCAATCAAAGCTGCCGCAAGCATCATCAGTGAAGCTCCGCTTCATGCATCAACATGTCAGTCACTGGCTCCAAAGAAGATGCCAACGCTGACAGCCAGATTGTCCGATCTTGATTCGTCGGAGGAGAATAGGGGGGATGGGCAGCAGAGCGAAACTATAGCTAATACGTAATGGAAAGAGCTCCTAGGGGCAGAGGCCAGGCGCCCCCACCCCTAAGAGGAATGACATACGGTGATCTGCGGAAGAAAGAAGCTGAGAGAAGGTGGGGCGATGCTCGGTGAGAGAGAAAGACTTGAAAATAAACTATATAACACGATATAAAATTTACATCCCACTTTTTCAAGGATAATTAGTTTTTGAAAAAATTAGTTTTAAATACTCGTTATTCGGTCATTTTGGATTTAAATACCTCTATTAAAAATATTTTGAATTAATCATCTGTGGCTGAACAAACTTTTGATTATAGACACCTCCGTACAACTCCGTTTATTTTTCTGTTATGCGCATACATCTTGCGTGTAATGTTAATACAGATTTAGCCATAAGCACCTGTAATACATACAAATTTAATTTCAACACCTTTTTCATACATAAAATTTTGATTTCAACTCCCTTATGGACATATGACAGTTGTCTCACTGGAGGTGGTGAAAGCAAAACTTTTTATCTCTTACGAATGTTTAAATTCAAATGCAATGTTAAAAACTAAATTTTATTATTTTTATTTAAAATCAATCAGTCGCAATAAATCAAAAGTTTGTTTAATTACAAATATTTAATTCAAAATATTTCTATTCTAGGTATTTAAATTCAAATTTACCGTATATCGGATATTAACAACTAATTTCCTCCTCTTAGTTTTTCAAATAAAGATTTCATTCCATTTATCCTTAGAATATTTGATGAACCAAGCAGAGCCTTATGTTTCGACCACTTGGATGGAATGGAATGTCAATGGAATGGAATGACATAGGGAATGGACTGACAAAG
>JAWWMW010001994.1:216748-232972 GCA_035048345.1 Echeveria elegans
CACAACAAAAATAGAAGCACTCGGGAGAGCATTATAGTAAACTTTCCAACAAAAAGTCTTAACTTTCCGAGGTAAGCCAGCTTTCCAAATTTGATAAATTAAAGGATTAGAGGACTGGCCTGGCATTGGATGGCACCATTTTGCACATAATTACCCCCTTGATTTAATTTTGTTGAGTTTGATGGCAAGCGCACCGGTGGACAATGAGTTGGACATTCCTTATTCATGTCGAAGATCCAACCCATTATCCATAATTTGCAAAATGCAACAGTATGGATCATCTACTATTCAAAAATAATATTTATGTCATTTTTAATTATTAAAATTTGCAATTGATCGAATTTAATAAATAAATAAATATATTATTTTATGTACAAATTTGTATTTTTTACTCAATGAGTAACATTTTGATAATCAACTATTATAATTATCAAATGTATATAATATTATCTTAAGAAAATATTTATAAATATTTTTGAAATAAATTGAACACAAATATATTTTTATTTTATCAATTATAGAAAGAAAATACTTATAAATATTTTGAAATAAATTAATTTTATATAATTTTAAAATAATATAATAAAATGTATTTAATATTATTATTATATTCATGATCCGGACTATTGGTTGGATCGTGGAAAGATCTGATTCTTTGACCGGACGGACATCCGTCAATCCATTGGTGTGCTACAAACACCAAAATCTGTTCTAAGTCTTAATCACATGACAAAAAAGACAAGATGGAATGGGTTCAAATCGGGTGTTGCGCTGCTACTCACAGCACCGTAACTTCGCACCCATTTTCGACATACTTCGGCTCTGAATCTGATTTTGACATAAATTAAAGAATTGTATATCTTTGAATCAGCTTTTCAACGATATATAGAACATTTTCAACGGACAAGTAATGTGTTCACAACAAACCCCCTAAGCAGCAAATGTCAAATCTATTTTGTTCAGTGTTGTTTAAACTGAACCGTAACTTCGCATCCGTTTTCGGAACCCTTCAGCTTAGAATCTGATTTCGATGTAAATTAGATAATTGTAGCTCTTTAAAGCAGCTACAATTCTCTAGTTTATGTCAAAATCAGATTCTGAGTCGAAGTATAACGAAAAGATGAAAGAAGTAACGGTACAACTACTTACGTGGCTGCACCAGATTTGATTCGGATGGAATGGTCAATGGTCAACATATTGAAGAACCGAACATGCCCCAGATAAACTTATAAATTGCAGCCCGAAGTCGCTTCCATTTTCTCCCTTCCGCAAAAACCTCCGCTGTTCTCCCCCTCTCATCCTTCTGCTTCATTATCCCTCTCCTACAAATATACACTAAACCCTTCTCTTTGTTCCACAATTCAACGTCCACTAATTCATTCAATTCGGTTCCTCAGATTTCTCCTTAAATATCCACCTGCAACGGATCCAATCCAATCCACCGCCGAAGCTTTACATACCTGTAAGAACCCTATACTCTCTTGCGCATACAAATTCTACGCTATTTGGTTCGTTGGTTGATTGGGGCTTCGTATTGCTGCTGCTGTTGTTCAACGGAATATCCAAAATTAGGGTTTGGACATGAGCTATGGAGGAAATCCAAGTAATCAGCCTAGTACCTATTCTAACCGGGCTGAGCCTGATGGATATGCTCGTAGTGTTTCTAGAGTTGCCGCAGCTCAGATATGCCTCAATGTTGGGTTTCACAGTTGCCACCACTCCGCCCTGGATGCATTGGCCGATATGCTTGTTAAATATCTTTGTGATATTGGAAGAGTGACTGCTTCTCATGCGAATTTGGCGAGGAGAACTGAGTGTAATATGTTTGATGTCATCCAGAGGTTGGAGGATTTAGGGTTTGGTAGAGGATTTTCTGATGGTTCGAGTGTTGTGCATCGTTTGAGTGGGTCGAGAGTTGTGAAGGATTTGGTGGAGTATGTTTGTGGTAATGATGATGTGCCGTTTGCATTGCCTCTTCCGCGGTTTCCTGTAGTCGGGGAGAGGAGAATGGTGCCTAGTTTTGACGAGATGAGGGAGATGCCAAGTGGGAAACATATACCTGGTTGGTTGCCAGCGTTACCTGATCCTCATACGTATGCCCACACCCCGATGTGGAATGAGAGGAATAGTAATCCGCATCAGGATAAAGTTGAGCAGGTTCGGCAAAGGAGAAAGGCCGAAAGGGCTTTGTTGGGATTACAGCAACGATTAAATATCAATGGGTCTGTTGGGTTGTCTTTAAAGGAGAATGGGATTAATCCATTTCTTGACGAACTAGTGCAGCATGGTTCAAGAGACATTTCGCTCATCGAGTCACCCGATAACAGTTCAAATGAGGCAGTTACAGATAGGAACCCTGTCACTGTGCTTGATGCTTTTGCCCCTGCTATTGAAGCGGCTAAAAGTGGGGTTTGCGAGTTGGGAGATAGGGAGCAAAGAGGTGCACCAGAAAGAAGGCCTCTGGTTTTCTTGAGGTTTGGAAGTGGTAGGAAATTGTTAGGTAGACCTCCGGTCTTGAGCCTTCAGAGTCAGAATCATAAAAGGAGAAAATCTTCATTTTCGGGACGGGACGATGAAAGAGATGATAAAAAGAGAAGAGCTGAATTAATTCTTAGGCAGTCATCGGAGAATCCGCAAGAACTAACTCAATTGTGATTAGTTTGGTTACCTGGGTAGCTAGTTGGATACTGTCAGACACACATGATAAAATTGGATAGCGATTTCTGCTGGATGAAAACATTAATCTTGCCATCTTGACGTAAGTTCCTTGCAATTAGCTATTTCCATTTTCGATTTTGTAATGCTTGCTCATGGGTAGGAACCAGGAAATGTTTGTTGATGAAAGATTTTTTTCCGTTTAGGTTTCTTCCGAAACCATATGACACGGTTTAGTGAAACATTGATGTACTCATTAAGGTGTATCTTCAGTTGTAATTGTTTGCTCACTAAATAATTGTTTAGACGATTGAGGTGGTTAGTTCGAAACCTCACACAGGAGAGATGGATACTTTTGAAAAACCAGATTTCTATATCAATTTACATTTTATAAACTGTTGTAAAGGTAGAAGTGTTCTACTTTTGAAGATACGGTGTTATTATGTAATGAAGATAGCGTCATGGACCTGTTTTTGATGCCCTTTCAACTCTTAGCTTTGTGTATTTGTTTCGTTTTTGTGGCTGCATTATAAAATTAAATACTTAATCTTTTTGTTTGATTTGGCATCCCTCTATACTAAAGAGGCTGACTTGTGCACGACCGTTCAAGAGCCTATAGACATCCACGTGAAAAGTTAGTAATCAGGGACTTAGTCACATAAGAGGGGATAGCATAACGGTTATGCTTTTGGTCATAATAGCTAGAGGTTTTCGAGACATTTCGGATGCATATCCGCCTTGAGGTCAGTGGTTGTCCATTTCTTGAACGATGTAGGAATAACTATTATTGTATATAAAAAACCAGTGACTTCGTTTTTCCCTTCACATCTTCTTTTTCCTTTTAGCCTTGGGAGGTTTCCCCGTCTGCTGCTGTTTTTTTCCAGCAGCTTTGTTACAATCCAAAAAAAACATCAGATCTTCTATTGGAAAGAGCTTGCCACGGTGATCGAAAATCATGAAATCAAGATTGGTAGGTAACAAGACTGTCCTGTACTCAAGAAAACATTCATATGATTGTTAGTTTAAAATCAGACACGAACAAAAAAGTCATCCAAGTACAAACTGTAGATTATTCTAGATCTTCAAATTATATGGCCCAACTGATATACATTTCAGGTTCCAACTATACTTTCTTCCAAAAGATCAGAGGGAAAACATCAATGTGGGCTTTTTGCTGACTAATTTGTAAAACTGATCTGCCGGGTTGACCTTGATAGTGGAGACTATCAAGCAAGCAAATTTGTGTGCTGTGTTCAATTAAGTTTGGTAGAGTCTAAAAGTGTTTCATATTGCCTGCGCCTGTGTTACTGATTGCAGTAATGAGTCTCACGATCACTAGAGTATTTTTGCATACAGAAATCAAATCATATGGTAGTAACATGTAAAACAGTATACCCTTTAGCTGTCAAGCTCCACAGAGAACAACTATTTTGAGACTTGATAGGAGGTGCAGTGCAGTGCAGCACACATTGAACTGTTGAACTCCACTAATTATCAGTATCAGGTATGTCATGATTCTGAATTTTCTTAGCTTGTTTGAAAAGGTATGATAACCAGCTGGTGATAGCCGAGGTTCGTCCAGAAGGTGTTTGAAACCAGTAGTACTGGTGTCGATGGAGCCTGGTATATCACTTTCTGATAACTAAGAACGAACTAAAATGTGACCCCAAAAAAAGCAGATCATGTGATATGTATGAGATTTTAACAATCAGATCAGCAACGAAGAAAATATACTATTCTCATCCGAGTCGAGATTTATAGATAGGAATTTGCCAAGAATGGCTAGCACTGCACACATACAAAGACCAAACCTTACTATCAACTCAAGCATCACCTGAAGCAAAAAAAAAAAGAGAGAGAATATAAGTCAATACAGTAAACACAACTAAACAATCACCAAACCACTAACAAAGCATGCGAGCATTTTGCGGATACATTCAGAGTTGGTCCAGAAAATTCATCCTCCATGTTCTTGGGCAATCCTCTATCGACACCACCGAAATCAATAAAAAAACATCTCAATGTTCACTTTTCATTACAATCCAAATTCAAAAAATCTGGACTTGGTACTTGGTAGCCCTAACTGACTTACAGTGAGTAGTTGAATAAGCTGCGTGAGCTAGGACGAGACCACCCAATACGCCGACGATGAAACCAGCTAACCATTATCGCAATAGCCGGATCGGATTGGTTTTTTACTAGTTTAAAGCCAAATCAATATTTACTCTTTTTTTTCGTATGTATAAAATTCGAACTCTTTCTTTAATATGTCAAAGGATCAAATGATATCTTCCCATATATTCTAATACGGAGTACTACGTATATGAAAGATGTGTTATTTTCGTTTGCAGGTGAAAGCTTATGCATGATATTATTCCTTCTCACATTTTTAATGTGCGGAAGTTGTATTATACTTATGTCCTCATCTAGCATGACCGTTGTGATTCTTATATAAAAATTTGTTGATTGACAAAAAATAAAAATATTTATTTAAAATAAGATAAAAACAAAATAAAATAAAATAAAAATATGATAAAAAATAAAAATATTTATTTAAATTCGATCTGCATAACACTAAAAATTGATCATCAATTTTCATCCTTATTTTATCGAATCGACTATCGCATTCCCTACTTACTAACAAATTATACCCCACCGACAAAAATATTTCGGACATGTTTCTGCTTTTGCCATTCTTCATCAAAAAAATTTCCAAGCGAGAAAATATATTGAAATCTTAATCCTTAATTAGTAGATCACGAAGGAATGATGCTCAGTTGAATTTCGTGCTGCAACGACTGCTTGAAGGAAGTTTCTTGAATTGTAGCGCCTAGGGTTTATGAGGCTGTTGATCAGCACTGCTTAATTCCTAATTTTGGGTTATTTGATTGTCATATGTTGATTGGCATCGTTTGCCTCCGCTAAGCGTCAGGAATAGCGATTCCTTTCCATGGAGACTGAAGCCTCTTCTTCCGCTTCCTTCCGTATCAGTTGCCGGAATAAGATTGTTCAGGTTAGGGTTTTTTTGTTCACATCTTTTTTTTTGTGTGTGTTCATTCGCTTTTCATTAAGAATTTTTGTTGTAATGAAAAGTCTGAGGAATATAGGGATGGTGATGTGTTCATTTTTGACTTATGTTTTTGCGAATGGTCTCAGCGGCTGATTCAAGTTGGGGTTCCGGCTGAGTTACTTCGTGAGCTGCAGCGAGGTTTGATTGTGTTTTCTAAAGAGAACAAGTCTCGCATACCGGAGTTGGTACGTGCCATCCTACCTACGGATGAAGATGCCAAGGATGTGATTAACAAATCAATTGTTGGCGGGTTGCGAGGATGGGTAAGAGAAAGTATGGTTTGGTTGCAGTGGATGATGTTTGAAGGTGATCCTAAAGAAGCATTGAAGATACTTGCGGAGATGACTGAAGGACAACGCGGTGTTTGTGGAACTTCTTGGGGACCAAACGAACTAGCCTACTGTTGCAAGACGTGTGAGCATGACCCGTCTTGTGCAATTTGTGTTCCTTGTTTTCAGAATGGGAATCATGAAGGTCATGACTATACTATTATTAATACTGGGAATGGTTGCTGTGATTGTGGAGATGCCACTGCATGGAAACCAGAAGGGTTCTGTTCCAAGCATAAAGGGGTGGTACAGATACGGCCTCTTCAAGAGGAGTATTCTGCCTCTATGGGGCTTGCTCTTGATGCTGTTCTTGTTTGCTGCCAAAATCAACTGTTGCATGTAGAGGCTATTTATCATGAAAATCCCACCGGAGAAAATTTATTTCATATGAGGAGAAAGTCTACGAGTAAACTTCTAGCTGCCGTGGCGGGGATGCTTTTGGAGTTCTGCAGACATAGTGAGAGTCTACTCTGTTTAATTTGCAAGAAGATGCTGACTATAGAAGGTTTATTGGATACTTTAGTAAGAGCAGAAAAATATGTAAGTGGGAAAGCTGTCAAAATACTCCGGGATATGCTGCTTAAATTGTTAGGAGAACCTGAATTCAAGTATGAGTTTGCAAAAGCCTTTGTAAATTACTACCCAAGGCATGTCAAATCAGCAATCCAAGAGAATGGTGATGCTTCTATGAAAAAACTTTCAATCGTACCATCATTCTCAGTCCAGCTTTTCACAGTTCCTACTGTGACTCTGCGTCTTGTGAAAGAAAATAACTTGTTAGCAATGCTCCTGGGATGTTTAGAGGAAATTTTCAGCTCATGTAGCGGCGATGACGGATGTATTGTGGTTAGTAAGTGGGAAAGGTTGTATGAGATCACACTGCACACAGTTCATGACATCGGATATGTGATGAGCAATGACGAAGTACCTAGAAATATGATCACAGAACAACATGATCTTCTCAAAAAGTGGATCGAATTGCTGAGCTTCTTACAAGGGATGGATGCATTAAAGAGGAGGATGGGACTTCATGTGGTGGAGGAAAATGAAACTGTCCATATGCCTTTTGTTTTGGGTCACTATCTGGAAGAAATTCATTCTTGTTTGGTTTCTGGATTAGTTTTATCTTGGCAAATGCAAGAGACAAGCGACATGCCAATTCCAAATTCAGACACTAATGTGGACATTGAGAGGGTTGATTGCAAACATGCAACAGTGAGACAAGTTTCACGAGAAACTTTATTGAGTATCACAGCAGAGAGGGCCAGTTCCTTGGATTCCACGCCTACTTTCTCCTTGTCAGATTATAATTCTACTTTTCAGTTTCCTAACACAGGCTTTATCGTATGGTTAATTGGCATGTGTCTAAAGGAAATCATGAAAAAGTTGAATACAGGTCGTGCGTTGGATGAAACACAAATTCTTAAAGCGGAAAAATGGCAAGATGTGGATTATGATGTGAGTTCACAGGAGATATCTGTTCACATTCCATTGCATCGTCTACTTGCACTGCTATTACAGAAAGCACTTGCAAAACATTGTGGTGCATCTGCAGTGACCAACGGGATCTCATCTTGTTCTAGTGGCCCGTCGCTGGCAGTTGATCATGAGGTTTTTGATCGTTTACTATATGGCTGCACTGCATATGGGTTTTCGTCCTTTGTTATGGAGCAACCTTTACGTGTTAGAGTATTTTGTGCCCAAGTCTATGCTGGGATGTGGAGAAAGAATGGTTATGCAGCGTTATATGCATGCGACTTATATGGCAATGTACAATGGTAACTCTAGTCATTTTACCAAAGATTTTTCTATCATTTACACTACCAAGTGTAATGCCTAATCCTATTTGTGAAACAAATCTACTATAAACTGGGAAGAATGTTCATGTTAAGGTACCTGTAACTATTCAAATGCAGGTCGTTTCAGTGCTTAGAGCTTGATTTGTTCACGCTCCAGTGTTGTGCGGTATTAGCGCCAGCCGATTCATTTGTCAACAGAATTATACAACGTTTTGGATTAACAAACTACCTCTTCTTGGATGCAAAACAAACAAATGAGTACGTGACGTGACTTTATTACTGCAAGCTTCTGCCAGTATTTTCCCTTTCTAAATTTTCCCTCTTTGAGAATTTAGGCATCGATTTTGAATTCCTTTTCCCTCATCGTTATCGTTTGTGTATTATACTTATCTGGTCAAGCAATTTTAAAAGACATATGCTTTCCTTAGGTATGAACCGACTTTGGTGAAGGAAATGCTCAATCTTCTGATACAAATAGTGACTGAAAGGCGATTCTGTGGTTTAAGTACTGCAGAAGGCTTGAAACGGGAACTTATTCGTAGATTGGCTATTGGTGATGCCACTCACAGCCAGCTTTCAAAATGCGTACCTCCCGACCTTAAGAGTAGCAAAGTCTTTTCCGATATCTTGGACGAGGTTGCTGTTTATTCCAATCCCTCTGGTTTCAACCAGGTTGGCATTCCATTCTTACTGTTACATATTTGCCTGCAATATCAAAAGAAAAATCCCTTGATGTTTTCATCTGTCGCTGAATGGCAGGGTAAATATTCACTGAAAAACAAGTATTGGAAGGAGTTGGATCTTTATCACCCTCGATGGAGACCTAAGGATCTGCAGGTTGCTGAAGAAAGGTACCTTCATTTTTGTGGTACGGCTGCTGTGGCTGCTCAGCTCCCAAGGTGGTCTAAGATTTACCATCCTCTTAATGGAATAGCCAGAGTTGCCACCTGTAAAGTGGCCCTACAACTTACTCGTGCAATTATATATTATGCATGCGTAACTGATGATCAAACTTCATCGCATGCTCCAAATGGAGTACTTCTGACGGCCCTTCATTTACTTTCGCTGGCACTTGATATTTGTTTCCTTCTTAAGGAAAGTAAAAGCTCACATAATGATGAAAATCCCACCCTGTTGATAGCATTTGCTTCTGAGAAAATTGACAGGGTTGGAACTGATATAGCTGAAGACCACAGCTTGCTATCACTTCTTGTGCTGTTAATGAGAAAGTGCAGGAAGGACGATCTTCCAAATCTGATGGGAGGAGGTAGTCGTGACCTTTATGTACTTACTCAGAGCTTACTAAAGAGTTTTGCCGAGCTTGACACCAGCTGCATGAACTACTTGAAAGTATGTGCGCCTGAAGTGGTTGGTAGTTTGCCTTCTTCCGGTTCAAGTAACAGTACAAGTGCGGATAGCCTGAAGTTGAACAATGATAAGCTCAAAGAAAAAGCTCGGCTGAGACAAGCTGCAATATTGGTGAGTTCTTTCAACCTGCGGTTTATTGTGGGTACAAACTAAAAACAACTAGTTATACTCTACTTTAATGCTTGTCATTGCTTGTTCAAACTCACATATATCATGGATCCCTCATGAAGCTTTATGTGAATAAACTGATTTTGTATTACAGGCAAAAATGAAAGCAGAACAGTCCAAATTCTTGGAAAGCGTAAATGCTGAAGCAGGAAATGAGCTGGATGAATCAGGAGGTCCTAAAGAAGAGGGCAAAGATGATTATGTTGATGAGACTATAGAACATGAGCTTGTTTGTTCCCTCTGCCATGCTCATTCGAGCAGCCCACTCTCTATTCCAGTTCTGCTGCAAGTAAGAACTCCTGAAATAAGTATACTAAGTTTCATGGGCCTCGTCGTTGTAATGTGCTATCGTCAACACCGATGTTGTTAATGTTTACCTCAGTGAGATTCCATAGCTGATTACTGTACTCTGTAGGTAGAGAGCTCTCGCAGATAACAAATTTATTTATTTCCCCTTTGAACAGAAATCCAAGCTGGTTAGGCTTGTAGATAAAGGTTTGCCATCATGGGAGCTGGTTCAAGCACCGGAAAAAACGAGGGAGATGCTCGATCACATGCAAAAGCACGTTGGAAATTCGGCAGGGACTAGTATGTCTTCGGAGATGCTAGAGTTCCATGATTTCACCATTGATACGACTCCGGTAAGCACTGATACCTATCAATACATGGGGGATATGGATCCATCAGGTACTGATAATGAAGGGTCATGCCAATCCAGAAAGACAAGTATGACTGAATTTCATTCACTGGAGAGCCTAGAAACATATCTGTACTCTTCTGTTTGGAAATACGTGCATGATTGCATGAATGATGCACCAAACTCATTGAACGTCTTTGAGAACTTGAAAAACATGGATGCCAACTTGTCAAATAGTAAAAGGTATTTAGCTGGGACATCAGCAAATAGGATGAAGAACGAGTCCGAAGCCACAGTCACAAAATCAGTAGATAATGTCAATGTTCTAGGATCCAGTTCCCAGTTTGGTTATCGTGGCCTCGCCCCAGCTGATTGTGATGGAATTTTTCTTTCTTCTTGTGGACATGTAGTTCATCAAAATTGTCTTGATCAATACATGTCTTCACTCAGAAAACGGTATATATTCTTATGTGCGTCAGATGTCCATTTTGTTATTCACCAAGTTTCTATTTTTGGTTATTTAATTGGTCTTCATATGGATTGAATAGAAAATTCGCCTCTGAAGGGACGAGCATTGTGGATCCAGACAAGGTACCATTTTAAGATCAGTTTACATTTTGGTTGTGTCGTGATTCATGTAATTTTTTTGCACCTTCATCAGGGGGAGTTTCTTTGTCCCTTATGCCGTCTGCTTGCAAACTCTGCACTTCCTCGCTCTTCTCCTAGGAGGAAAAAGCAGCGGATCATAGATGCTTCTGGTTCATTTGCTACCATTGGCCATTCAGAGACGCCACCACATAAACTCTTTCATATCTGGCATGCTTTGGTTTTACTTCAGACGACCGCGTTAATGGTTTCCGATGTTCAAACTCTTGAATATTCTGATAGTCAAAATGAGAGACGGGAATCAAACTCATCATCTTTTCTCCTTGCACTTGAAACTTTGTATTTGGGTAGGAACGCAGGTGACAGTTTGGCAGCAGCTTCAGGAAGCCAATCTACAATCATGTGGGATGCTGTTAAGTACTCTCTCATTGCAACTGAAATTGGTGCTCGCAGTAGTAGTACTTCTTTGACTCCGTCATATGGCCTTGGTTCATTATGTGTAGGGGAAAGATCAGTTAGTAAAGATTTATTATCTGTTTTCCTTGAAGCTGCTGAGACCATTCGAACAGAAAACCGTACTGATGTGCTTTTGAGATTGAAAGGTGTTCAGTTGTTTGCGAAATCTGTTTGCTTAGGCCATTCCAGGAAAGAATCTCCCAGCTCCACATCAGAGCATGCAGGTGATTTTCTTGCTTTTGGTGTCAGTCTTTTACAGAAATTGACATCTTTTTTCAGTTTCCCACTCATTGGTTTAATGAAAAAAGGATGCTTATCCAGATTGGTTAGTATAAAAGACCATGCATATATTTTATAAAATTTGGTGTGTTTTTATGCAGGGAATTTGGACGGATCATTGAATAGGATTCCAAATCACGATGCTTTTTTCTTGGAGCTTGCTTCTGAACCTATTCTTGCTCATGACCCCTTCTCATCATTGATGTGGATTTTATTTTGCCTTCCCAGTCCATTTTTAGCATGCAAGGAAACATTCATTTCTATTGTTCATATATTCTACGTGGTTTCAGTTATTCAGGTACTTGCTATGGTGGCGCTCATTAAACTTGAAGTGATTTTTCTGTAGCCCATTGGGCAATTTTCTTACAGCCCTTTTTCGCAGGCAATTATCACATACTGTGCTGAATTAAAATTAAACAGACTTGAAATAGGTTCTCAGGGTGGTATGTTGAAAGACATGGTAAATGCTATGGGCGAAGATAAAGTTACACAGCGTTTCTTCAGATCCAACTATGTTGATCCCAGTTCTGGTATCTACGTGTTTATTCATCGGGTGACTTTTCCTTATCTGCGGAGGTGTGCTTTGCTTTCGAGAATACTTGGAATTCCATATGTAGAGACGAACATTATTAGGCAGATCCATGAAATCCACAATACAGTGAGTACCTTGAGTGACACCAGGGTAGAAGAGTATTCGGAGATTCAATTACTACACAATAAGTTTGGTGTCCCTACGCTGGATGATGTTATGAATGATGAGATGCTTCGATGTCTCGCTATAAAATGGTACAATCATTGGGCTAATTGGTCTGTGAAAGTTAAACATCAAAATTTATTATACTCCACCCCTGCGGTGCCCTTTATGTTAATGCACTTGCCTAATATTTATCAGGACCTCCTTCAAAGGTAAATGTGCCTCCTCACAGATAAGCTCACTGGTTCGAATATCTGAGATCTATATTTTGACTTTTATTGTTCGGGATTCAGATACATAAATGAGCATTGCCGTGAATGTGGATCTGTGCCTAAGGAACCTGCATTGTGCCTTCTTTGTGGAAAAATATGTTCCCCCTTCTGGAAGCCATGCTGCAGGTTCTTCATTTTATGCGTACCGTTTCAGAAAGTGGCTAATTGTTGGCATATGTATTCTTAATGTTCATGCTAATCATTCTTGCTGCTTCAGGGGAAGTGGGTGCAAACTTCATGCAACAACATGTGGTGCTGGAACTGGGATATTTCTGCTTACCAGAGTAGGGCTGGGATGTTAAATTTATATATTTGATAAGTGATTCAGTTTTTTTTTTTGATTGGGATGCTCGTTTCTCTGCAGAAAACTACTGTAGTGCTCCATAGTGGGGTTAGAGAAACACTTTGGCCTTCTCCATACTTAGATGCCTATGGTGAAGAGGTACAAACTTAAACTTTAGGGGAACGGGTTTTTTCCTACTGGTTGTGCGCATATTGTGATTTTTTTTTTTGGAATCATATTGTGATTTCTATCTGTAGTTATTACCTTGTTTTGTGGATAAAAAACCAAGATAACTGTACAGCTCATAACTTTTTGTTGCCAATGGCAGATTGGCAGTGATCATCCAGTTTCTCTTGGCTCTTCATGGTTGTATTGTTTTTCGATTGGTTGTTGTATTTAAATATCACCAATATTAAAACCTTTGTTACAGGATGTTGGATTGCAAAGAGGAAGGCCCTTATTTCTTAATGAGGAGCGATACGCGATGCTATGCCACATGGTTAGTTCTTTCTGATTAGCATATCGAGTATGGAAGTCTAATCATCTTGTATTGGTGTTATCTTGCATCTTCTTATGGACTTACTCAATTCGGCCGCCCTGATTTGGAATAGGTGGTAACCCATGGCTTTGACCGTGATTCAAAGGTGCTTCATAAAGCAGCTACATTTGAATGATGAATTAAGCAACGATCTGATGGAAGCAACATTCGGGTGAGTTTAACATCCATTGTGTTAGATAATCTGTCACTGAAACCTGTCATCTTGTTAACTGCATGAAATTAATTTGCTATCTTGATGATATAAAAAAATTGCCCCCCAATACCAAACTAATACTGATGGACATGTGAATATCAAACTCCTTTATTGTTTTTGACATTTCTGGATAGTTTAAACCCTAACTTCTAGAACCTTGCTCGTTGGTTTTTTGTGTCATTATGTGCAGTATATATCCGAGCTCGTAGCTGATACTCTATATTTACAGTTGGCCGCATTCTCCCGTGGGTCCGTATTTTTGCAGCATACTTCAAACAAACAAATGAAATTAAAGGAATCAAGGTCATTGCGTCATGGACAGGATAAATAAACAAAATAGAGTACATTGAATAAGACCGATCCAAGTGATTTTTTCTCATGACAGAGACGGATTCCGTTTAGAAGCACTTTCTGTGGACAATGGGCCAGGCTCATTGTACGCTGCTTTGGGGATCCACGTCTGCATTCAACAGACAATTTCATCACTAAGGCTCTGTTCTTTTGACATTAATTTAATTTCTGTTCAGTTCAGTAGCTAAACATTTACTATTTTAAAAATTATTTTAAAAGTGTAATAAAACTTGAAACTATGAGACAAGCTTAAGACGCATTCACTATTGTTAAAACTATTTTTTAAAATTAAAAATAATATGTAAATGTAATTAATTAATTAATTTTAAATTTTCAGTTCACTTCAGTTCAGTTCAGTTTCAGTTCATGTCAAAAGAACAGACCCAAGTACCAGTTCTGTGTTGGAAATTTGAGTTAAATGAATAAAGAAATTTGTGGGCCCAATTTGTTTCGTGAGTCAGTTATTTCTAATAATAAATTTTAAGCGAAATCCTTGCAAAGTTGAGTACTCGATTAAATATTCGAGCACCAAATTAAATCAAAATACGAATTCTCACAAAACGACATAGTTCTTGAAATTGAGAGCTGGCTCACAACAAATTGAGAGTTCTTCTTCCTCTCAAATCATCATATTGAAAACCATCCCCTCATATTCTTCTTGCATGAGTTGTGTCTTGGTGCGTAGTGGTGAAAACGAAGACTTCTTCTTCGCCCATGTTGAGCTTAAGATGAGTAATCTTCAATTTTGTAGTCGGTGTATCCTGTGAAGGATATTGCCTAATGATCCATCACTTTTGGGAGTGCAAAAAACCTTTTAAAAAGCGTTTGAGCGTGCCTCAACTTAAATTCTTATGAATCGTTTTTTATTTACTCATTTTTTGTCAATTGAGTGGTGGTCAAGTAGTAAAGACATTTGCTCTTAGATCAAAGGTCAATGATTCACTAGGGGTAGGTGTGAAACCATATGATCCTCTTTAAAATTTAAAAAAAAATTTATTCATTTTATTTCTTTTCATCCTCGCTTCCGTGACTGACTCGAATTAACAAACGGCTCCTTGTCTGGTTGAGAACAGTGAAGTCTCTAATAGTGAACCTACCTGCATCTCCAATGTTATTGTCTAAATTGATAATGTAAAATACAATATTATATTGAATCTCTATAATTTAGATAGTGTAGAACATGTTTTGCTCCAATGGTATATCTATATATATAAAAGATTATAAATCCACCAACACACATTTACCAACCACCCACTTTCCCTCACTAATTCTCTTATTTTCCTCACTAAAGACCTCATTGCAATAAGACTTTGACAAAAATGCCCCTCCTCACCCTCCTTATTTACACTACATGTCATTCATCACTATTCATTCGTATTTGACTGTATTTGATCAACTGATCATATTTTGACTGTATTTGACCGTATTTGATCAGATAGATTTTAAAAAAATATATAAAATTAAGAATTTAAAAAAATTATAAAATTAAGAATTGAAAATTGAAAATTAAAATTATAAATGGAGCGAAAAACGTTGTAAAGCTTAATTAAATCGAATAAAGACACCAAAAAATTTCCACCGGTATGACGGGAGTGCAACTAGTTTATAGGCATACAAGCATGTTCAGACTATCCTACGATAAATTGCTTTAGGGGAATGAAATCGACATGGATTAGTGAATAAGGTCAATTTAGGCTTAGCCGTCTTTCTAAAATCTAAATACATTGCTGTGCTCTTTATTCAAATTCCCTACTTCTACAATGATATTTCCTAAAGTTGGCAAAGTACTTCGTCACTGACTTGCCTTGCATTCAAACACCAACTAGCTACAGAATAGAGTTCATAAGCACAAAGTTTTAGGATTGAGACAGATGAACAGAGTGAACTGAATTGACTACTAACCTAAACAAAAAGATTGATCCTAGTGCGGCTGTGCCTTTCCTAAAGTCATTTTTGTGCCTTTCCTTCTGGTAGAAAGGTTTTCCAGCCTGCAAGAACTCAGTGAAAATCGAGAATTGATCGTGAATGGTGACCTGTTTTTGACAATCCACCTACTGTTTGACAATGATGGCGGGCTCGAGCACAACATCTGTTAACAAGTAAAACTGTAAAAGCATTCCTTTGAAATGCTTGTAAGTTGTAAAACATAACGTTCAAAAAAGACGTGTGATAGATGGTTGTTTGGTCATCTTCTACCTGGGGCGGCTTCCATCCAACCAAGACACTCCTCCAGGCTCTGTCATCCATGCCTCTGATGTAGGCAGGCATTCTTGTTTTCCATAAAGCATAATTACTCCCGTTCAACATAGGAGGTCTGACTGATGCCTCCTTATAACCAAACTCTCCGTGTGACATTTTTATACCAACGACTTGAATCCAAGGATCTCAATATACTCTGTAACGTTGAGTATCCCGCTCTGATACCAATTGAAATTGACTGATCAATTTAGATTTAGGATTCAGTTACTCTTAGTTCAGTTTCAGTACGATTAGTCAGACAGTGAG
>JAWWMW010001994.1:233072-247415 GCA_035048345.1 Echeveria elegans
TAAAGGAGCCGAACTGGGTTATCAACTTCCTGTGTCATTTACTTTCTGTAACATTTAATTGTTTAAGCTGAGTTGACTCAGGACCAGCAACAAGACTGAATCTGCAACAATTGAGCGAATTGAACTCAATTTCAGGCGATAATATTTTTTTAAAATACATTATCGTCTACATGGAAGCAAATTTTTGACTAAAAATGCACCATCTAACAAAAGGCGAAAATTCAAAAATAAAATAAAAATAAAATATATATAGCGTCCACGTGGACACCAACTTTCAACTAAAATCACACTATCTAACAAAAAAACAAGGCGGGTAGTTTAAAAAATTGCATCCATGTAGACGCTGATATATTTTTGGTATTTTTTGTAAATATGAGCGTCCAAGTGGACGCAAAATTTTAAATTACTCGCCTTGTTTTTTGTTAGATAGCGTGTTTTAGTCTAACATTGGCGTCCGCTAGGACGATATATATATATATATTATATATATTTATATGCGTTAATATTAAGGAACGCTAATGTTCATAGAAAATTAATACTTAGCCACTTTTCTGACTCTGTAACATTTTGTATGGAATCTTGGCGATCATGTGGTCGATAATTTTATTACATCTTTAAAAAAAATATGAATTGATAAATAGATAAATAACATAACATAACATAAGCAACCACGTGGTCGCAAACCGTTGGCGTAAAAAAATTCCCTCCATTATTAGCGACGACGTGGTCGCTAATGAATGGCGCCAAATTTTTAGAGCCAACTTTAGCGACCACGTGGTCGCTAAATTGACGCTATAATTTTCTGCAAAATTTGGCACCAAAATTAGCGTCCATATTTACTCTGCGTCCAAGTGGTCGCTACATAAGTCTGGTCGCTAAGTTGTGGTCGCTAAATCGCCAGTTTGGTGTAGTGAACCACCCGTATGATTTCAGGTTTTTTAGGAAACCATCCGTATGGATTAAGTTTTTTTTGACACACCCATATGATCATTGTTTTTTTGGAAGCTACCCCTTGCAACTTAGACGATGAATTTAACTACACCGAGGTGCGCAAAGCTGAGTTTTAGTGTAGATATACAGTCATCGTCATATATCTCACCTAAGAAAAATGAGTTTCGGTGCTAAATTCATTGTGTAATTTGGAAGTGGGTGGCTTCCATAAACATAACCGATCTTATGGGTAGCTTCCAGAAACATAAATGATCTTATGGGTGGTGTTCGGGAAAAACAATGATCATATGGGAGTGTCAACGAAAATTATATTCATACATGTGGTTCCTTAAAAAATCTGAATCATACGGGTGATTCCTTAATATTAACTATATATATATATATATATATGGGTGATGATCGGGTAAAATGGTTAAGTAATATATAAATTATAAAGTAATCTTGATATTTGATTGTGATTAATCAATGGAGATGCAATGACTTACATATAAATAGCTAAATTATATAGAGATATAACTGAATAATTAAAAATTGTAGCAGAGTACCTTGGGCATTACAAAATATCATGTTTATCTCTTCCTAATTTTTAGCAGGTTGATTGAATTTAAATTTTTAATCACTTTCCAAATCCAACTTGGTCTAAATATTTATGTCTTCAATTCTCTGTCATCCGTGAAAGCTAATTCATCGGATTTGATTTGTTTTCTAAATATTTCAACATTCCATTTCAAAAAATTCAAGCGATTCAAATTCAACTTTTGATTTCAGACGACACGTGATAATTTTGTCACCTATTTGCTTTGTAGTATTCGTGAATTAGAATACTCAAATAGGGAACAAGAAATACATGACAAAATTGTACATGAAAAAGTGCATAAGATTCATGAATTATATACATCAAATATAGGACAAAAAGTTTTTCACATAAATTTAACTCATAGAAATCGACGTAGCCTTCTAGAAATTAGTTTATCGCAGGAACTCGACGCAATTTCACATAGAATTTTAAAAATCAGATTGATATGTTACCACCCTTATTTAAACAAGATATTAACAAAATTAAATGAGTTCCACAAATAATGGGATTGAAAAATATAATAAACGACGGAAAATTTCAAAACAAATAAAAAGAATATTTTTAGTAATTAAAATGTGTTCATTGACAACTTTACCCTTTAACCTATTATTTTTTAATATAAAGACTGAATTTTATAGATGATCGGAATGAATGAGTGAATGGTTAAGATTATTTTTTATTTTAAAATCCCTTTATATATGTTTCATATATATATATGAAGTTTTTCCGTAAAACTATTCCAAAAGGTTTTAGTTACTATCTCGAAATTTGAAAGTACGCAACTTTAAGACAACACTCAATAAAGACGACAATTAGCAATAGTGATTAATTAGAAGAACACCATAACGGTTAATGATCGTAACCCTAAAAACCCATACCCTATGTGCCCATAGCTATATTTATCCATTTTACCAAACAGTCAACGAAGGAAACATTGTCCTCTTAAAATTTGCTTCTCCTTGATCTGCTTTGATCACACAAATTCATGTCGTTTATACTTATTGAAATTGCTTGGTTACCTAATTCCTGGTAATCCATCTTATCTTTTGTAATTCTAGTTCTAGCTAGCTAGTTTTATTAAAAATAACGGTAACCAGTTGCCATGTAAACTCATTAAGCGACACGTTAAGATGAAATTGTTGTATTGTAATTTTTGGATTAGAAGCTACAACTTCCAGGTGGTGCCAAGCTTTAATTTTTTCTCCAAAGTGATCACATTATTCCGGTTAAAAAGGGATCTGATGAAATGTGTCTTGCGAGTCTATTGTAATATTTTCTTTCTTATTGGTTTCAGTTCAGAAGAGGGAGAAATAGGGAATCTATTTCTAGCAAATTATTGATATTCAATTTGTGTAAGACAGTATTCGATGAGATGTTTCTCTTTGATTGATTTTAATAATATTCGATTGCTTGGACCTATGAAATAAATAAAAAAGGGTTTATGACCATAGGGAGTACTAATAATGGATTATATATTTTCTGCTTGCGTCAGACAAAACCAATGTATTTATATATGGTTATCCGCACCACATTTTGAAGCTTGCATAATATAATCAATTTGTGTAAATCGTTTTTGAACTTTCAAGTTCAATTTATGTAAGTACTATGGGTTTATTTTGTTATCAATAGATAATATCTTTGTCAAGCTAGGTTTTTGCATGCAGTTGAGAATTCGTTATCGCGTTCAAGGATTTCAAAACAGATGAGAAAGCTAAAAGGGAGAGACATATGTTTGATGATGATCGGCCAATATATATTTTGCATATAGTTTCAATTATCTGGCCATATATACAATGTGTACTGTACCGTCAGAGATCATCTCCTGGTTTAACATCGAATTAATGAGCAGATGTGACCTTGTGAGAAGCTGCGGAAAGAAGATCATCAAGCGACTTCTAGGGTTATTAGGCGCATTTAAACTTAATTAGTCGTATCATATTGTGTTAAAAGACCAAACGGAAAACAGTGTAAGCCAATGCGTGACATCTGACGTAATAGCCAGACCATCGTATATGGCCGGGTATGGTGGGGCTGGTACCACATTTAACAATGATGAATGTTTACTTAGTAATTTATGAAAAGTAGGATAATATTGATCCTCTTGAGAAGTGCTGTTTGATACCAGTTTTTATACATTGTAGTTTAATTTGATAGCTTTGAAGAAAAATAAACATATGAAAAGAAATCATCAAAATGCCTTTTTTTATGCCTAATTTAATTACTGTGCATGGACTGAAATTTCATAGTATCACTTTGAAAATTTACTAATGACTTCATCCTTAAAATGGTAACAGAAGTTAATGAAGCTCGTTGTGTGCAATTCCACTGCAGAATCCTAATTTTCTAGGATGCGTCGCCATTTATTTTTCTTCTCAAACTAGTAAAAAATTAATAGCAACACATTCAAAATTGGGAAGTTAGAGACTTTAATGTAAAGAAGAAGAAGAAGAAAATGGTAATCAGATCAGAGAAGTGACGATCTGATTCGTTCTTTGTGGATTAAACTAAGTAACATCAAAGACGATCTACCTAATATTCGATGTCAACTTTTATGGTAAGTATATTCAGAAAAGCAACCTCCATGGCTTAGACCCAAAAGAAAATCACAAGCTAATATTTTCAAATGAATTAAGAGACAGCTTCTTCTATTCATAATCCTCAAATTCTGCAAAAAAATGGTTGCCAACTTAGCTTTATATATTTCTGAGTCAATCCTCAAACATCGTTGGATTATCTCAACTAATGTCGGAGAAATGATCCCTCATGCATAATCTTTGTTTCATGGTTGCTTGAGCGGACTGGTAAATACCATTCCAAATGGTCCTTTTAATGGATTTATATTTTCATACACTTTTTTTCTAGTTAAAGTTATAATCATATTGTCATGTTTTACCTTTTTTATTTGCTTCAAAGTTACATTATTGTACTTTTTATCTTTAATTAAAGTACAGAATTCAATTCATCTTTTTGTTACGATATGGAGCTCAGGTGTCAAAATTCACATTATTAGATCATACGTCAAAAAAAATTGCAAGAAAATTATATTGAATAAAATTGTAGAAAAAATTTCTTTTTCAAATTAAAAGTGCATTATTAACTATGGAAAATCCAAAAGATGAAATCTATGAACCACTTTTCATGAACTGTTATAAAAGGTACTTGTAATACAATTTATGGTTTTGCAATTTTGTTTGGCTTGAATTTGTAAAACACTTTATTCATAAATCCAAAGATCGCAAAAATGCAAACCATTCATTTACAATAATTACTTTTTGACTAGCTCATCATGTTTATTAAAATAAAGTTTAGTCTCCTAGCTATCCAATACCCATCTTTGCAAAATAACTAACATTTTTGTGTATTGTGGTTGGCTAATTGACATTTCTTTAGTCCCTACTAGATAAATTCAAACTTATCAAGTCAGCTTCTCGCCAGTCTTTCAAATTCTAAGATGAAAATGTGATTTAACCCACCTTCATCGTACATTTTATCTCAATAATACCAAACAAAAAACAAGTACATTCTGAAAACCGATCTTTTGATGCTCATTTATGTAAATTGTGAAAGCAGATTAGAGTTAACTGGCGGCTTGACGTCTCAAGTTTTAACATGTCCTTCGCCCATGCTTAGGCAAGTCTGCATCAGACATTCTCCTAATCCTTTTTGTTGCTTCTTTCTTACCAATCTTGTGTTTAATTGTCAACCTTTTTTTTTTCATTATAAATACCTACTTGACGAATCTCATTAAGGCATCAGAACAAAACAGGTCGATAAAACTTGCTTTGATTCACCCTCAGATATCCTAATCATACCCCAAAGAAAAGCCCCAACACAATAATCCATCCATCAAGCTACCTAATACTTCTATAAACACTGTTGCTTTCCATATTTCTCTCTCTAGCTTTTCTTGATTAGTTTCCAAAGACACTATCACAAGATGGGCTTACAAACATTATCGACATCTGTAATGTTGTTGCTCATCATGATGGTGCTGTTGTTTTCCTGTCTACCATACAGTTTATGTAGTTACGATACTAATGATGATCATGATGGGCAAAGCCTCTCATCCTCTTTAGGAACTATTTCTCATCATGATAAAAAGATATCTATAATATCTCCAAGGAGGCAACTAGCAACTTCTTCCTCATCTTCAGAAGAAGTTGTGAGAGTAACCGATTATGGAGCTAAAGGTGATGGAAAAACAGATGACTCCAAGGTACCCTCTAATCACAATGATTTATATAGTCGTCTTCATTACACCTTTCTTTGTCGATATATGAAGCTAGATAAACATTTGTTGTTGGGTGTGGTGGTGGATTGGAATTTGAGGTATGTTTGGTTTTTCGTTTGGTAGGCTTTTCAGAAAGCATGGAAGAAAGCTTGTTCAACTGCAAATGGTGTTCTTGAGGTACCTAAGAAGAAGTTTCTTCTAGGGCCAAACACGTTTTCAGGCCCTTGCAAATCTTCTCTTACAATGAAGGTAAATTAATCAAACACCAATACCAAATATTTCTATATACTTAATTTTGTTTATGAGGGAACTAAAGGAAAATCGCATTTCTGCACACAGATCCATGGAACCATTCTTGCATCAGGAGATAGATTAGACTACAAAAAAGATACAAGGCATTGGATCATTTTCGACAACATCAAAAACTTTCATGTTCAAGGTGGAGGACATTTTGATGGAAATGGTTACATATGGTGGATAAACTCGTGCAAATATGACAAATCTAAAGTAATTAAGAGAATCATAATTTCTACAATTACTTTTTTTCTATTGTAATTCTACGCTTCCTCATTTTTCGAACAACTCTAACATTGATGCATTTCATTTATACTTGTAGCCTTGCAAGCATGCACCCACGGTACGATCATCGTCATTCCTTACATTTACTTCGTTTCCCAACATTGTTGTTCTTCTATTAAAAAAATATTGACCTAGTAGCTGGTAAAAAAAATTTTTTTTTTCAGGCAGTGACATTTAATGAATGCAATAACTTGAAAGTCGAAAATTTGGTTTTCAAAAATGCTCAACAAATGACGGTGAGTTTTCAAAAATGTGTCGGTGTCTGGGGCTCAAGGCTTGTGATAAACTCACCTGGATGGAGTCCTAACACTGATGGAGTACACATCACAGCGAGCCAAAATATCCAGCTATCAGAATGTTCCATCAGAACTGGTAAATATATAAGGATCAACTAGTTACTAATTTACTAGAAGCAAACTGAACAATTCAATAAAGTATTATTTCTGCCATAAAAAATAATTTCAAAAAACATTCTGGGGCAGGTGATGACTGCATATCGATAGAGAGTGGGTCACGGTACATCAAAGTATCTGATATATATTGCGGTCCTGGTCATGGGATCAGGTGTGTTTAATATGCGCAAACTGGCCTTCCTTTGCTGATGAGTTATTAGCTCATGACCAAACAATATTTCTATTTATAATTTGCAGCATTGGGAGTTTAGGTGATAATGGTTCAGAGGCCAAAGTTTCAGATGTTCTTGTGAATAGAGCAAGGCTTTCAGGAACATCCAATGGAGTCAGAATTAAAACCTGGCAGGTTGTTGTTTGCTAATTAATCCAACCTTTGACATTTTTCTACAGAAATATTTTCACTTCACTTCAGTTTTTTTTTTTTTTTTAAATTGTAACTATAGTCTATGTATACAGGGTGGCTCAGGATATGCTACGAGGATTAAATTTGAGGACATCCATATGGATAACGTGTCGAATCCCATCATAATCGATCAGAACTACTGCGATTCAGATGAGCATTGCAAAGAACAGGTTGAAAAATCCGTTACCATAATTACCAATTCAGATGTTTATAATTTTATCTGTTTTCTTATTTTATTTTTATTTTCAAATATTTGTATGTTTAGAGTAAGGCGGTTCAGGTGGAGAATGTGGTGTTCAGAAACATCAGAGGAACAAGTGCTACCGAAAAAGCAATAAACATTGTGTGTAGCAAGAAGCATCCTTGCAAAGGGATACAACTGCAGAACATTGATCTGAAAATTGAAGATGAAAGGGATGAAGCAAAGGGAGTGTGCAAGAATGCCCGAGTCTACTCTAAAGGCAGTGTTTCACCCAAGTGCGACAGCGAAAGCTCGCGTTAGTTTATAGACAAGAACTGCAGATGATCATAGCAATAACATACACATATACAATTATTTGCTGTATATATATATACAGAACACACACAAATAAATACCGAAAAGCGTCTTAGCTGATATATAGGTAGTATGCGTGGATATATGATTAGAAGATTGATGATTGGTTTCATTCAGGATTCTTATAGTTGTGTGGGAATAAATGGATTGTTTCTTGTAAACATTTCTCCTAAAATAAATATTTGCATTGAATTATTTTTTATTTATGTCTCATGTTCTTATTTTCAATTGTCTCTGAACCAATACTCCTGCATTAACGACGAGAGGATTCCCAGAACGTTAACGCTCTGTTTGGATCTTGGAAAATTAAGGGGAAGAAAGTGAAATGGAAAGCTAAGTGGAAAATAAGTTTCCTTTGCTAGAAATTTTATAAATGATTTCTTTGTTAAATTTTAACTTTTCATTATGCAACCACACACACGTCGTTTCATTTATAGAAAAAATTTCCATCCACTAACTTTCCATGAACCATCAGTGTGTAAAGGGATGGTATAAAACATGAAATCAGATCGGAACAGGTTAAATGATTAATACAAACTTGAATCTTTGTGCAGTACTTTAGAATGATATTCAATTTTCTTGACAAAGACTGATAAATGTAATCATGGTACAGGTGACAACAGATGACCAATTGCAGCATATTTCGACTGTTGGGCATGGTAACAGAATATGGGAGCACAGCTTTTTCAGCTCAAGAGCACGTTGCAGCTGCTCATCACTTTCTTGCTCCCATTG
Organism: Echeveria elegans; assembly: GCA_035048345.1. Taxonomy (NCBI): domain Eukaryota; kingdom Viridiplantae; phylum Streptophyta; class Magnoliopsida; order Saxifragales; family Crassulaceae; genus Echeveria; species Echeveria elegans. Next base: position 241,518 of record JAWWMW010001994.1, read on the forward strand.
TTGTAAGGTTCTTCTATAGTTTGATATGATTAGCAGTGACAAGTCTGTGCTGAGCTGAGCATCAGCTAGCCCCTAACGGATGCCCCAAAACATGGCTTGAGGCCACTGAGCGTCTCGTTAGGCTTTTTATTCCATCATCTCCTCTTTTGGTACAGACAGTTAAGTTTAGCTTCTTTAGCTCCAAGACCGACTGACCGATTGTCAGAGATACAAAGTCATATTCCATACAAAATATAATAAAAGGAAAACTACTTTAGGGTCTGAACTTCAATCAAATTGAAAACAACAACCCAAACACATCCCCTCTGAGCCATATCCAAAACGACAGTTAGTGTAGTTGCAGTTCTCTTGTATTTCACACGAATGATCCCCTGCTCCTCTGCATGAGATGTCAAAACTACTAAGATAAATGTGCAGCTCTAACACGACATTCGAATAACTTTTAAGCATACTTACAATAAATATACCCTCTCCAGTCTCCACTCAAACACCAGGAACGAAAAACCGAATCAAGGATGTACTGTTAACATAATGTACAAGGGCAGCATCAGCAACCGGCAGCCTTTAGGAAGTTATCATAAGGACTCGATGCTGGGTAGCTGTGAAAGAAATGAGGATTACTGAATTCTGTGGCGCACTGCATTGGACCAAAAGATACATGAGTTGGAATGATGATATCTATTGTGTATTCATCTTCAAAAGGGTTTTCACTCTGCAATCACAAGTTTGTACTAATCATAAGCATCGAAGCGGGAGTAGATATGCAACATGTGACCTTTAAAAACTGTGTGAATCTTAACTTCATCAACAAATCTTCTTCTTAAACCATGTCACATGCCCAAAAGTAATATTGAATTGATTATGAAATACCTTTTGGTATTGGAAGCCTGCCTCGACTGGGAAATATGGTGCTATCTGATCGTTTTGGTTTTCCTCATAAGATAAGAATAGGCTGTTTGGTACTCCCTCCGTCCGCTTTTGATCTTCCTATTTGGATTGATGGTACGATAATTAAGGAATAATGAGAGTGTTTTTGGTTTTCCTCATAAGATAAGAATAGGCTGTTTGGTACTCCCTCCGTCCGCTTTTGATCTTCCTATTTGGGTTGATGGTACGATAATTAAGGAATAATGAGAGTGTGAGAGTAAAAATAAGATAAAAGTATGTAAAAAAAGATAAAGTAGAAAAGAGAGTGTATTGTGAGAGTGAATTAATTGGCATAAAAGGAAATAGGAAGAACTTTAGGGGACATTCAAATAGGAAAGTAGAAAGAACAAAAAAGGACAGAGGGAGTAATATTTTTAACGTGGTAGTCCGTGTTTTATAAAAAAATGGGATGGCGGAAAGTGTCATATTCATGCGATTATAGATGGCACGAAAAATATACATGTGATATACATGGCGGTCCGAAAAATAGCTACACTTCAAATAAGCGTCATCTATAATTTGTTCTGTAAGGAAATGCTGCTGGGGGTTGTTAAAGTCCAATGGACAATATACATAATAGATTGTTGTTTAACTGATCATGAACAACAATAAACACATTTTGTTAAGCAACATGACAAATTATTTTTTAGAATGTGATCGGGTTGGTATATGCAAATGAATAAAAAACATTGTCTCATAGAGAATAATGGAATTATAAAACTTTAGTTACCTGCAATCTCCCGTATTCAGTTAGTATAAGTGTGTATACATATATGGTTGTATAAGGCCAATTGCTACTGCATGCGTCACCAGTTGAAACGTAGATATAAGTAACGTGAATCTTAGTTTGATGTCTATACATATACATTGACACGCGTCATTGTAAGCATCAAATTAATTTAATTCCTACGAACAGCTAGTGTAAAGGTAATCAAGGTCGATCCTATGAGGAATTGGATAGCAAAGTGTTTCCTGTAACAACTAAGAACTGGAGGTTCGTGAGAATTTTGTGAACGCAAAAACAGAGTAAAAATCGTAGAGGAGTAATTAATATGATGAGCAAACACGGTTCAAGACAACTATTTGTAACTTATGTTTTATCACTAATATAAATCATGCAATATTTATTATCCCATAGCTCTACCACATTTCGATATGGGTAACGTGATACAACATCTAATGTTATTCTACATCGGGACGGTAAAGTAGCATGAAGAATCAAGCGAGTTATATTAATGGGTAAACATTTATGCGCAATTCCTAATGTTCTACGTATTTTTACGACAAAGTATCAAATAAGTCAATTATAGATTCCAACTATCATAAGACAAATCCTAGGTAAGTACTCAATGCTCTCATAAAGCCAGAACCATAATAATACGCATAGGAATCGATGCAAGATAATTAAGTTGAAATTAAAAATATATCTCAAAACCATTTGTCACAAGCGTGTGTCTTAAACCGCGACTAAATATTTAGCTACGCATAACTGTAACGAAATACATTATCAAAATTAATAATAGAGTATGAATGAAGAGGAATCGAACGAAAAGTCTCTGACGTGGCCTCCGACTTCTTCCTACAGTTCTGCCTCCTCTGTTCTAATCTAATTTTTTGTCTCTTGAAAACCTAGTCCTAGCTTCCTATTTATAGTGGTCTGCTGCGCCTTTTTAGCATTTGGGCTTGGATTTCTAATTTCAAAACTGCACTGACCCGTGTCTTCTAACCTCATTTCGGACCTTTTACGATTAGAATTTGAATTTTGTGTGTAAAGATTTGTATCTCTTTGACTTAGCTTTCCAACATTATATTGCTCATTCAAAACAGACAAGTAATGAATTCCCAGAAATCTTACGAAGCAGCAAAGGTCTAATCTGCCAAAATCTAGCCCAAATAGGAGAGTCATCACTGACGTTGAGGGTCACCGCATCGGCACGGGCAACGAAGATCTAATCGGCACCGTTCAATGAGGTGCATTGTGCATCACCCGCGCCATGCTATTTGTTCATCACCCACGCCACTCTCATGTTCCCAACACCCTGTCTTTTGACCACTTGCTCGTTTTTGACCCTTTTAACATTGGAATAACTCCTTGTGGCCAACATATGATTTGTAGCATCTTGAGTCAGCTTTCCGCCAAAATTTGTTTTATCACCATCAAATCAACGATGTATCTTCTAGAAGCTTTGAAGCACAAAAAGGTCATGTTGCCTGTATCCTCAATTAACGCCAATACAAAACATTTAAGATCCATTTCTCTTCTAGTTGTTCTCGTACATTTGAAATGCAAAATTACACAAAACAAGTAATTCTGAATATACAAATGCACTAAAACACATGGGTTAAGACCGTAAGATGAGCGTATAAATACGACTCATCAAACCACCCCAAATTTAAACTTGTTCGTCCTTGAACAAAAATTAGTCATTAAAAAATAATATATATATATATATTTGGCATTAATTAAGGACATGCATCGCAAGTGACGACTAATGAATTATAAGAATACACAATGCTAATTTCACCGAGTCATTCTCATCATAATGTACTCGTAATTGCATCACCAAGCTTGACATAAATTTACTCAATACATGTTACCTCTTCGTCGAAATACAAATTACTCTGGATGATTAGGAGTTAGTTCTGTCTAGGTCCATGATCTACATCTTCGTTCAATGTTTTAATCTTATGGTTTCACCTTGTCGCTTCCTCTGACACGTGATTCATTCGCATTCTTTTAGAAAAATGGAGCATTACTTCTTTGTTTTGGTACTCGAACACTTCTTTTGCATGGATACTCATCTTTCCTTGGTATCGTCTTTTGAACTATACTTTGAATTGATTATTCCTTCCTAACTTGTTTCCTTGTTCGTTTCTTTCTACTTTATTTCCCTGAATGGTTCCAATCACAGCCTTCAAATAGCAGCATATGAAACAACGTCCCACTCTCCCTCCATTCTTTCTTTGCGAGTTAGGCTGGCATTTGCAACCGCTCACCCCTTCCCAATTACTCAAATATAGAGAAGACGGTCTATTTTCCGGTCTCGTAACGCTTTGGGAATTATTCTTTATCTTTTTGCGTGATTGGGCTACTCATTGTTCCTCAAAATTGCGGAGCGCCAACCACCACGATTTCAATGCAACCATATGATCAAAGCCTTTCAACGTTAAATGCTTTGTCTAACCTCCCCAGAACGTTGATATCAACTCCACATCCTCTGTTTATCTCGACATTTTCTTTCTTTATAAATTAGTGGCCCAAGGATGCTCACTCTCTTCTTGAGTGTACCACAAGCTCCTCTACAGAAATTATATCATGGTTTCCATCCAAACATTGAGTGTCGCTGTCGCTTTTTAATAAAAAATAAGTGCTCTTCATCCGAAGTTTCTTTATTCATTATCAGTTTCGTTGGTGAACTCATGTGCACAAAAAATGGAAGAGGTATATTAGGCACATTACTTCATTAACAATGACTTTGGGTACCTTTGAACATGATTTGGGTGAGCTTTGATTTGAAGGCGAAAGTTCGGTCAAACAAGGTTTCCATACATAATTTTAGTGTCTCATCCTCATCAGTGTACCAAGTTGCGAGAATTCTTCAGTTATTGTCATGCGCCTTTCCTTCTTTCAACTCTTACAGTTCACGCATACTTGTTTGAACGACCTTTTGTGTTTGTACCTTCGTTTGCCAGTGTGTACCAATGGACCTCAAGTTGTACCCTTCATGTGCACCTAGGATCTTCTCCTCGCCAAGTGGTTTATATATGAAATCTAAAATTTGAGACAAAAGAAGAATATTAGGAACATGTAATATGTTAGGCATGTAAACTACAATTCTTTGTTCCGTAGTTATGTCTGAGCATTGCGAAGAGATTATATCTTTTGTTTCCGTGTTGATATCCTCGTTGCACATAGTAGGCACTACTTGCAATACTTCACTCGACTCATCTCCTCCTTGCATAATGTTGGGTTCTTCTTCCTCAACAACTGAATCGCTCGTGGTTTTATCATCCATGACAATTGGTGTGGGTAGAGACTTTGATTCCTTATCCTCGCAAACTTCCTCAATGTTTTCAGCTTCAAAAACCATGTCTAAGCATTCATCACTTATGTCGTTCATTTGAGTAATCCCCTTATCGGACTGTTGAGTATCACCGGTTATGTAATTCTCGCTTGCGCAACTGGTTGCGCAAGCTCTCTTGGTTGTGTAACTGGATTGGTCGTGCGTTCAGTTTGCGCAAGTGGCCTACTTGCGCTTTCCTGCGGCGACGACTGCTCTCCGGCATCATACTTATAACTTGAGGCACTGACTCTATAGGTTTGGAAAGCATGTAATTTATCTTCTGCATTCTATGTTCCGACCCTGGTGCAATGCATGTAATGGGTGTCCTCTTGGTGTGCAGGACACATTGATTCTGAAAATTTGTATGGCTTTGTTTGCGCTGCCCTCCTATAGACTAATTCTCACACTTCCTTTGGATAACAATCCATAATTGATCCTCCAACCATTACAACCATCATATCACGTTCATACGACTTCAACCCATTAAGAAAAGACGTGATCAGAATATAATCTCGGATTTCATGGTTTGGCCTTATGTTGAGTAAACCCTCAAAGGGTTGTAAGTACTTATGCATTGTTTCCCCTGAGCGTTGATAATAGAGGTGATCTTTCGGTGCATCTTCTCCTCTTATGCATCCAAAGAGTATTTGTCCAATACTACTTGCTCCATTCTCTCCCATTTGCGAAAGATCCTTAGAGATGAATAAGAAAACCAAACATTAGCAGAGTTAGTTAAAGAAAAAGGAAAAATCCTAAACTTAAACTCATTCATGTCTACGCCAAATGGTTTCACGGCATGCAATAAATATTAAATCATTTCAAAAATTGTTTGGCATCTTCTCCAAAGGCTCCTCCATACTTTGGGAGATGATGGATGACTTTTTCAGATATTTCAAACTCACCATCA
>JAWWMW010001994.1:247515-260632 GCA_035048345.1 Echeveria elegans
CGTATCCCGCACCTTTCAATAGGCATTCTTCTTGTCGTTGATTTTCTTCTTGTTATACACTCATCAAGTTACACTGATAGATTTGATCATAATACATAGATGGGTGATTTTTGGCCCTCCAAATTATTGGTGGTATAAATAGTTATTTCAACATCAAAGATGGCTCTGTATTTATGTATTTAATACCTTAGGCAAGTCCTTAATATGATAATTAGCATAATGTTATTAGTGTGGACACTTTTTTTTTTTGCATTTTTTATTATTTTGGTGTTGTCCATTGCTGAAAATAGCATGTTCTGATGTTTTTGTTCTTCTTTTGGATGGATGCAGCCAATGTCATTAACTTGACTGATATTGTTGAGATAAGTTATTAATGATACCCGTTTAAATCCTGCGATCCCTCGTTTCAGAGACAGTGTTACAACATATAACGTTTGCCCAAATGAACAGAGCTGGCTTCTTGATAGCCGCCGCAACGCTACTGGCACAGGGTTGATGTTTATTTTTTTCCATGGCCCGACGTTTGTCATGCCTTCCAGTATCATTTTAAGAGCTCTCCCGGAGAACATTCTGGCACGAACTAATAGACACACATTTCTTGACTTTTAAAAGTTGTCTGAGGTATGAACACATTCCCGTCGACAATGTCTCCAACCACACGTCGGGTTCCCAATTCCCATTATCACTACTTATGAGTGCGCTCGTCCACATACTTCACTAGGATAATTCTCTTGTTTTCTCCGTCTCCAAATGATCTTTATATTTGGATATATTACACGATAATTAAGAAATAATGAGAGTGAGATTAAAAATAAGATAAAAGTAAATAAGAGAAAGATGAAATATAAAAGAGAGTGTATTATGAGAATGAATTAATTATCATAAAAAGAAATAAGAAGAATTTTAGAGAAAATCCAAATAGAAAACTAGAAAAGTACGAAATAAATTGGAAAGTATACTCGAAACATGTCTCATGCACATATGAGTTGACTGCTTGTTCATTGACTTAGACCTGATGCGGCCTTATCAGCTTTCCCTAGTGGTGGCAGACACTATTAGGATTTTGAAGATCAAAGTGGCAAAATGTTTTCTCGCAACCTTTTTGACCAACAATTGCTTTAATATCCTTACTAGAACGAGACAGGGGAAGAAGTATATATTCTCGAAGATTGGGACCCATGACAATATCAACTTTTGTTGTCAACCAATCCTGTGGTAGAATAGTTGGCAGTCTTTCCACTTCAATGGTAAGAAAAATATAGTCAATCCCTGGTCTATTCAGAGTTTGGAGCTTGTAAGATGCATCGAGATATAATATCAGAATGTGAAAATTGACAACTTTCTTAAACAGACAATTTTAACAAACCCTGTGGTGGTACATAATCTATATTTTCTGGACTTATATGGTGGAACTGCACACCTGTGAATCACAATTTCAAGGAGATATTGTTAAGCTTCGCGTTTAGGCCTGTTTCTAGTGCGAGCAGTTTCTGGTTTCTTCAAAGGTATCACAGGCTCCTTTATAGAATCATCAGATTCGTCTTTGGCATCGGCTTCCATCCTTCCTTCATTGATTGCGAGCTTTTTCAAGCATAGCAAAAGCTTCAGCAATCAATATAACAAAGATAGGGAAAACTTTGACAATATTAGGGACTACTTGACCAGATCATTACATCAAAGCCAACATAACCATACTGGTGTGCACAGCCCGCTACACACACTGAAGGATATATATATTTATCTTCTAAATAACAACTGACAAATTACATGATTGACTAAACCGACATCTATTGTGATAAATTTGCCAAAACAATCAGATGCCCAACTATTCAATCCTTACAGCAGAGCAGTCTATACATATACAATGACACAGGATTTCATTCGTTACTTTTTCGGGCTCCATTGATTAGAAATGTGATAAACCTCAGGCAGCATAAACCATACCATTCGACCAAAAAGAAGAACAAAGATGGCCATTAGCCGTCCTTGGGTTTCAGTTTCATAAGCATTTCTTATTCATCCCTCGCTATCCTTTTAAAAGAAAAAGAAAACCCTCCATTTGAGGGCAAGGGAAACTAAATGGAAAGATCAAGTTTTTCCATGGAAAATTTGATAAAAAGTGTAGAGGTTATAATGTTAAATTCAAAACGAAGCTTTTTTTTTTCATCCACCAAATGTTCGATGGGCAAAAGGGAGCATAACAAAAAAACCAAAATTATCCATATATGAGATAATAAAGATTCCTAAAAAAGTAAGCACGGGTTGTGGTGAGTAATGATGAAGATAAGATATAATTACCTCCTCGAGGAAGTCCTGGTCGAGCTTCATGTCAATTTTAATGGAGGTGAATATAGTAGCCAGCAGCATAGACAACGGAAACAAAAAGGCAAAGATATAAGTGCTGGCGCTTGGCGGCCCTGCCCTCGTCACAACGCTGACTCCTCTACGACCAACACTGGATGACAGCCGGAGTAGCACCGGTGGCTGAGAAGAGTCGATTGATAAGAAGGCAGCAACTGGGGCATTAGTGGTTGATGATGATGAGCAAGGGCGCTGTCGATGCGGTGGTGGTGAGATTGAGATGATTGAGGAAGAGGGGGGAAAAGATAGGGCGAAGACTGCCGCCATTAATTACTGTTGCTTTTTTTTCCTTGTACAGTTAAAGCTTCAACAATCGCATGACTTCCCAACTCAAAGCAGAGCCGCCGCCACCACTTCGAGTGCAGTTTCCGTCTTCTCCAACAGATTTTTTTTGAATCTCTCTCCTCTTCCCTTAGCTTGATTCATTTTGTCCTCAGTACGAAGTCGTTGCCTTAGCTCAACCAGGTCCACACAAGTTACAACACAAACAGAAGTATTATGTGATAAGCTTATAATTAAGGGTTAATTATAAAAAGCATGAGGAATTTTATATTTACTATCTGTAACATGTATAATTATTCAAAACTATTCATAAAATATTTTATTTTTAAAACGCCAAATATTGACTTCAAACCCATTGCCGTCAATTCTAACATTCCGCCGTTAGACACGCGTAGCCGTGTTCGTCACGCTCGTAGTCGTCTCCTATGTTGTTCTAGAAAATTAAATATTTTACGGATGACAAATATAAAATCCCTCATTTTATGGGTGACTTTTTATTAAAAAAATCTTTATTTTTTTTAATTCAATCGCATATATTCACGCATCACGTTAGAATTGACAGCAATAAATGGGTATATTTAAAATTAATGTTTTACGAGTGGCGTTTCGAAAAAAATGTTTTATAGATGGTTCTGAATTATTAGACATTTTACGGATGTCAAATATAAAACCCCTCATTTTATGAGTGACTTTTTGTAAAAAAAAAAACTATAATTAAATTAGAGTTGCAGGTTACAACTAGATGTGTCAAAATGATCCATTTAACTTAATGAACTAGTAAAAACCTTAAAATTTTATTAAACGGATCAATAAAATTCATTATCAAATTCTTAATGATTGAATGAGATCCATTATGAGCTAAAGATGTGTAAATGAATTAATAATATCAATTTGACTAAATGAATGGAATCAACCATTTGAGGCATTTTTAAGCTAATCCGTTTAATACATTTACACTAAACGGTTTAATTGGTTTAGACCATTATCCATTTAAAATCCATCCTAATCCATTCAATCCATCCATTTTGCCACCCTAGTTACAACATCTGCTACATGATTTCTTTTCCAACTAACAGACGGACACTCTTTGTCCATGTCAGCTGTCTTCACTTCACGCCTGCCCTTCAGGACCTGACTGCACCTGCGTACCATGCCATAAAGTTGATTGTTCTCCTAAGCTATAATGAAAGGTAGTCTGCTAAATAAACCAACCACATGACCAGAATTTACTTACTTTGGACTTCCACACCTTTTGACTGTCAGTGAAATATTGATTTGGATGATTTATGCCAGCATCGCTGGATACACCATGAATTGCTTCAAAGGTCAAGGTGCATGCCAACTACATATTTTCAAGTACGCAAACGGTTCAGCTACTTGGAAAATTCTCCAAGTATGATAAAATTAATTTTTTGGCAGTTTACCATCCATCACCTGATAATGTTTGTTTCGTGTTCTGTCCATCACTTCCTCCAGTGCTCGTCCGCTAACTCCCATCCTACTAAGAGCAGCTCTCAAATTTTCTTCACTGTCACAGTAAAAAAACACCTCCCAAAATGAGATTTTAGCAACTCTAATGCATTCATTTGAAAGAGCCATCCTCAATTTACTACTTGCAATACTGATGGGTTCACGAATCACTCGTCAACTAAATTTATGATTGTTTTAAAAAGGTAAAATATACAAGGAGAGGAGTTTTGTTCATCAAAACCTGAAATGCCGATATGGGCAGCCATGATGATCACCAGTACTAGGATTTGATGAGATGATTCTCTGGCATGAATATGGTGTGTAATCCTGTAATTCAACAACCATTTTCGATGATACGAGACAAGACAAAAGAATATATAAATAAAATGATGTTGAATTTTGTGCAGGGTTAAATGTTTTCTTACAACTCTCTTTCCTTCTTGCCCATAATTGTGACGAATGCTGTAAGAGTATTCTTTGTCGAATCTGTCAGGACCAACCTGCAGAAGGAGTAAGGATTTGAGCACATCAGCAAACATAATATATTCAAAGAAGAATATTTAGCAAACAAGAATCCAAGTGAGAAAGCCTATTATCCAGATGTAAATTTATTTGGAGCAAAATGAATCATCAAGGCTACAGACATGGCAACTGTAGCATGTAAGTGAATCTAGAAGAAACGACAGTACGGAGGGTTTAATCAGGGCTAAATATTGCACCACTAACCTTCTGCGAAAATTCTGCTCTCCAAAATGCAAGCGCATCGTCCAACTTCAGTCCTACACCCTATATCACTCAAAAACACCAAGTACATTTAGGGAAATTACATCTCTGAATCACTCCGTCTCAACAAAACTACTAAACATCAACCATCTATATCGTTGAATTTTCTTCCCAAGTGTGGGTGCTCATAAACATATGCATGCTTAGAACCATAAATTTCAGGGTAGCATTTTTAACCTTAAGGAAAAGGCCCAATTGCATCCTCCCTCCATACTTCAAGTGGTGATCTTCTTTTAGCTGCAAAGTGATAGATAGATGTCCTTTGTAATCTGATGATTAATAGTGAAAATTCAAGTAATATATAGAACATCAATTAGTAAAGAATAAGTACCTTATCATACAAATGGCGCATACAAAGGGGAAATGAGCTCTTAGCTGCTTGATCAATGTCTTTTAATGTTATTTCATCAACATTTTTGGCCTGCAAAAATAATAAATGACATGAAACCTCATCCTCAATATTCCCAACTGCATGCTTATTAAGGAGAAGTCTAAGACTTGCCTGAGAATAATCTGGACCTAAATAACTTGAGCTTAGCGCTTCCACAATCTGAATGATACAAATAGTTACAAATGTAACACATGATTCCAGATAAATAGCAAACACTGAGTCCACCACAAAAACTTACAGGGGTTAGCCGGTCTTTCTCTAGTTCCCTGATTGTGGTTGTCCATTTCCTGAACCAAAGTCAAGTTTAATTTAAATATATTTCTACAGGAATACATTAAACATTTACCAGCATGACAAAAACACAGGACAATTACCTGTTTGTGAGAACAAGTGCCTTAGAAAGATAACTTCGAAAATGCGTGCCGACTAGGGACACCACCTATGAAGAATGATTTTGAACCTACTATAGTTAGAGATTACTGGTCTAAAATCATTCAAAACAGTGAGTTGTCCGAAACTTCACCTGACTCTTGGCGACATATGCATTCCCTTTAAGTAAGTAAACTCTACGTGCAGCTACAAGATCCGGAACTTCTTCAAAAGGTACCTATTGGATGAAGAGGGGACGGCTAGTAATGCTAGTTGTTGAGAACTATGTAGAATACCAATTATTGGGCCACCAACTAAAACAACACTTATTCTCCAATTACATCATCTATGAGCCAAACTTCAAAATGCATACCTTGAAGAATGAGCTGGCTGCATTCAGATTTCATAGAGCGTCAGAAATGCGTAGCAAAATAAAAAGGGGGAAATCAGAGAAAAGAAAATCATCTACAGCAACGTAGTTTGACGTGCTGACATTAAGAAATAATTGTCAGCAACAAAGCAACATACCATTAGGTAATGGCTGGCCGATTGAGCGCATAACTTGACCCACTTTGTCCTTCACAGCCTGTCAAATCAATTAAAGTTTTAGTGAGGCAATCTAAGACTAAATTGAACGGTGACCCCTGCTAGTTTGGAACTGAAATACCTCATACTCCGCACTGCTCAGGGGTTTATTTGAAAGGTCAAATTCTGCCATAAGTGCCCGCTGCACCGATCCAAAACAGAAATCAGAGACATCAATCATATCAAACCTGACAATTTGACCTCATGAATCAATGGATCCATACCTGACTTTCAGTGCTCTCATGGGGAAACCTATACCGGAAGAGTGCAGTCTCCGCAGAAAGAAACCATTTTCGTAACTCCTCCCTGTAAGACTTAACAGTTAAAGACCTGCATAGTTTTCAAATCAAACAACATAAAAATAAACCAGATAAACAAACAACATCCTACGTTCTACAATACACAAGACGCAAGGCAAAATGAGAGATTAGATCCTTGGTGAGAGCCTCGGATGCCTGTGTTGTCCTCATGTTAGCCCTCCATAGTTTGCTCACCTTCACATTTCAATTTCTGAAATCAACACAAACTCAACTACTCAAAACAAAGTCAAATTAGACTATTCTATTCAGCATACCAATTTATCCATTTCTTCAGGCTTCTTTCCTCTAGATAATCCATCAGAAATCCCTTTAAGGACTGCAGATATAATCAAAATCCCAACAGTTATGCAAATGATATAAAAAGAGGTAATAAATTAGAGTAAAGCTGTTGACGAATACCTCGGAGGCGGTCAATAGCGAAAAGCTCAAAATCCTCAAGGCGCACTTCGAGAGAGGGAGCAGTGCGGTAAACAGGCAGGGTTGATGAGACGGCAGCCTCATTAGCAAACGATCTCCGGTTGGAACTGACTATCTCCATGGCACAAACCCTAACTGGAAATTCGGATGAATTGCTGCAGCCTGCGGTACTACTTGGGGGCCACCACGCAAGCAGCTTAGCTTTCTCTGTTATGTGATTTTCCTCTGGCGCCAAAATCGCCGTCAGCGGGCGGGAAACACAAACCCTGACGCTTAAAGCCTAAAGGAGATGAGTGTATCAAAATAAGCATTAATTTAATTCATTATTTGTTTTCAATATTGCAATTATGTGTGTCTAAATTCAACAAAATGTTGAACAATAATTTTTTTGTACTTCATTCTCTTGCTTCATATCTCTCATGCAAATTCATGAAAGGATCCACACACAAAAAAATCAGTTTCAACTTCAAGTTTGCAACTCTCAATTTTTTGTACATGCAACAGATACACTTCAGCGCCATTTAGCTTGCTTTTTTTTCTCGATCGAAGGGTATTATAATTTGAGGCTCATAGATCACATAATATCTAGCATATATTCAATGTCAATGACTCTATATAACAACTCGGTAGAATATCATCTTGCACTTCAAGCACATACCCCTTGGGTACCTCTACCAATACACAACTACTCCATGACGCAATCATCACATCTCTGGAGCACGGGACGACCAACACATCCACGCCGATGCGGGAGTAAGCCACACCTAGGTGGGACGAATAACCATCTTCCACACAACATTGTGGGAAGAATTGCATAAGTGGGGGTTTGAACCCACTTGACCACAATCATGTTGACATTTAGGTTGCTTCTTGATTGCTGGATTTTACGACATAAAAATCCACTTCTCTACAAAAACAAGAAAGGGAATTTCCGCTCTTATCAGTTATTTACATCTCTTATTTCAATTGTTAAAACTATATGTGTAATTTACAGCTCCACTTAAGCCATCTTGTTTGGCTGATGGATTCAAAGATACAGTACAGTCCTGTAGTGAAGTAACTTCAGAGTTCACATCGTGGTCCTAGATTTGGAAAGAATGAGAGAGCGCTAGACAACATCGAAGAATTGAGTGTTATACTATACGTGCTACCCCGTGAATGAGGGTGTTACTTGCTCTTGTAAAATCTGCAACAAAAATGCAAACCTGTTATACAAGAATTGTGGAATGATATTTCTGAAGGATCTTCATTAGATGTGGATGATTATGGAGGCGGTAAGGACCTGGCACGCTAAAAGCAAAAACCAATGAGGTCGTAAGAGTTAGCGCGCATAAACAAACTTGAAATGGAAAATGAAGAGAATATCGATAAAGGGATACCATTACATTGCCAATGCACACAATTGGATGTTCATAGTCATCGAGGTACAATAACCACCTGTTTTCCTTCTATTTTTCTCCGCTGAGATTAACAAAGTGATCAATAATCAGCAAAAAATACAAAGTTGGTCGAAAAACCGCCATATAGCTTCGTTCAGAAAGTTTACCAGAGGTATCCAGAACAAACAGTATATCTTTGCAGGCACCACTTATATCTTGACTAATTTCATTTACCTACAAAATTGAAATATTGAAGCAGTGGTTTCGCTGCCAAATAAATAAAATAAACTAAACTAAAAAAATCCTACGACAGGTTTTTAGTTTAAAACACTATTGATGGCTTGCAAAATTATATTTGCAGTACCATTCAAACCCAATACGTATTAACAACTAAGCAAACATATTCCAAAGGCATACCCCGAGGGATGAGTAAAGTTCGTCCACATGAATATCTCAACATTTTATTTAAAAAAATTAGGGGAGATCTGATCTGAGCATTACATGAATATTGCCGTAGGATGAAATTCACATTTATTATGATAGGTTAAGTGACCTTTCCTTTGTGATATGATTGATGGAGCGTATTTATACGGTTCATCGAGTCATTAATTTTCAAAAATTGATTATATTCTCATGACAAAATATCACTTTTTGGTAGTGTGTCATGTCACACGTGTGTCTAGAGCATTTGAGAAGAAACTGGATTAAAAAGACCATTTTATGGAGTTTTCCATCGAAAAGACAAATTTGACCTTTGCTGCTTCGTGAGTTTGCTGAGAATTCATTATTTCTCCGATTCAAACAATCTATATGGCGTTGGAAAACTGACTCAAAGTGATACAAATCCTTAATTTACACCAACTTCAAATTCTAAGCCGAAGATGTTCAAAACGGAGCTATAAGTTGCAAATCAGTGCTGTCCGCATGCTTGTTGGGCAGCAGAAGACCCAATCCATTTTGAATTCGATCCAGATTTCAGCCCAATCCAGTGTTAGGCCCAACAGCAATCCAGAGCAATGTTGTAAAAACCAAACCGATGACCGACTCGATAAGGTCATGGTGTCACGGGGTCATGGGTTCAACCGGGTCGAACCGGGGATTGATGCATGAGTCGACTCGAAATTTTAAATATTGTTAAATAATTTATGTATTTAAACAATTATAATATATTTTTATATACACCTATATTTAAAATAAATAATATAAATTATATGTGAATTATTTATTAGAAACAACATCATAGAGTTAATTTTTAATATCTTGTTACAAAATCAAACATAACATTTTAAGTTTTTGGACAATAACAAAATAACAAATGTCATATTCTTAAGACTTAAACTAACCAAGCCAACATATTTAATTTTTTAGACTGTAATGAGAATTATCAAAAATATGTGTATGAAATCTGTATTTAACAGAAATCTATCAATATAATAAATTTAAAATATATTAAAACCTTAATTTTCATTTTTATAAAAGAAAGTTATAATAATATTTATTTTTAATATTGAATATATTTTAAAATGCAAAATATCAAAATGAAACAAGGAAAAACAATGTTATAAATTTCAAGTATATTTGTTTCACATCTTTTCTATTTTAAATTTTTTATATTTACAAAGATTATGTTAAATTTAAAATTTATATATGTAACTAAGTGGAAAAATATTTTATAATGATTGTTTTGTATCAATTGATATATATAGTGGTGTTTTTATGCAATTAATTCTAAGTGAAACATGAAATTATTTAGAATTAAGTTTAGAAGTTTGAGAATTTGATATTAGTTTTATTTTTATGTAACCAAAGTACCAAACTATAAAATATATTTAATAGTTGTGAACAAACCAACTTGGATCAGTAGCTAAGTTGGTTAGGTATGGGAAGTGATGCTCAAAGGTCTTGAGTTCTATTCTTGGTTATCTCATTAATCATTATATGAGAATTTTGAATTTTGATTGAACCCAATGAATCAATTTTGACCGAACCGACTGGTCCAATCGGGGGTTTGACCGGGTTTGATCGAGTTTGACCGGTTCATTTACTTGACCGGTCCAATCATTGATTTTGAACCGAAGAACCGACAGATTTTCGGTCCAACCGGTTCGACCGGCCGATTTGGTCCGATTTTTATAACATTGGCAGAAACACACCTTTTTAGAATTTTTTGTTAAATCTAAAGGAGCACGTGCCAACATTTAATCAATTAATTAAAATATATAAAATTTTAAAAATCAGAAATTTTTTATAAAAAAATTTAAAACTTAGAATTTTTTAGAGAAAAAAACAATCAAAAAATTGTTGGAAATAGATCATATATAAAGGGGGTTTTTTAATAAAAAGTAATCTTAACTATTCACTCATTCAATCCGACCATCTATAAAATTTAGTCTTTATATTAGAAAATAATAGGTTAAAGGATAAAATTGTCAATGAACACGTTTTAATTATTAAAAATATTATCTTTTTATTTGTTTTGAAAATTTATGCTATTTATTATATTTCTCAATCCCATGATTTGTGGAACTCATTTAATTTTGTTAATATCTTGTTTAAATAAGGGTGACTACATATCAATCTGATTTTTAAAATTTTATGTGAAATTGCGTCGAGTTCCTTCGATAATCTGATTTCAAGAAGATTTTGTCGATTTGCGATGAGTTAAATTTATGTGAAATTTTTTGTCCTGTATTTGATGTACATAATTCATGAATTTTATGCACATTTTCATGTATAATTTTGTCCTATATTTCCTGTCTCCTATTTGAGTATTCTAATTCGCGAATACTCCAAAGCAAATAGGTGACAAAATTATCACGGGTCATCTGAAATCGAAAGTTGAATTTGAATCGCTTGAATTTTTTGAAATTGAATGTGGAAATATTCACAAAATAAATCAAATCTGATGAATTAACTTTCACGGATGACAGAAAATTGAAGACATAAATTTTTAGATCAAGTTGGATTTGAAAGTGATTAAAATTTAAATTCGATCTACATGCTAATAATTAGGAAGAGATAAATATGATCTTTTGTAATGTCCAAGGTACCCTTCTACAATTTTTAATTATTCAGTTATAGCTCTTATAATTTAGTTATTTATATTTAACTCCTTGCAACTCATCCATTGATTAATCTCAATCAAAGATCAAGATTACTTTATATATTAATTATCCTTTTTACCTGATCCTCACCCAAATTTGTTATGTCACTTTTTAAAATTCTAAAATGCATAAATATTATTTAAATTTGGTAAGTTTCAATCTTTTTATATAAAATTTAAAATAAAAAATTATCACACACCCGTCACCCGTCTCATAATAAAAATAAGTGTAATATTGATGCGTTATTTCCCACGCGTCCCAAAGTAAAATAAGGATAGTATAGTGTTCATTAATAAATTTTATTAGATTTTTACCCTTATTTAATGCATCAAATTTTGTATTAAATTGGGTTCCTTGGCGTTTTTCTTTGACGATCAGACGATTTCAAAAAATTTGACGAAATCGTTCCAACTTCGTTATAGATCAGGGATTTCCTCAAGCCACATGTGCCTTTTCGGCCATGTTCGATAATTACAAAGGTTTTGGCGGCATCAGGAGGCCGATCTCAGGCGATTCGGCGGTTCTGCTTCCAATTCGACGGTTCTGCTATTCCACCGTCAACGACGTCCATTCCTATCCCCCTACCCTCCTTTGTTTCAATCACCTTCTCTACATCCCGGCGTTTCCACCAACTCCGGTCACCGTCCTTTTTTTGATTAAAAGATAAATTGTGCTGATATGGTAGCGCCGTTGACGGTTAATGTTTTGGCAGCGTTGGATGTTGGTTTGTCAGAGGCCGATTTTCCCAAATTCGTGCATTTTTTTGCCAGAGTTTAAGGCAGCAGATTGATTTAATTGAATTGGAATTGAGTGTAGCGGGTTTGCGGAAAGGTTGTGTCTTGGCTTGAAAAGTTGGGGTTGACTTTCTGAATTTTGAGTTTGGATGAAGGGAATGACTTGGGGCAGTTTCAGAAGTCACACTTCAAAGGAAACACTGGCCTTTTGTGATATCTAAGTTTGAAAATTTTGGAATAACCGTTTACTGTTGCACGCTAATCCCCTATAATGGAACCCGGTTATGATTCTCTCCTCAACCGTGGCAGAAGTCTATGATGGGTGAGAACTTTTTATTTTAAGCATCTAGCAATCCATTGTTAGATTGCTTAGGTGATATTTTAAGCATCTAACAATTCGTTGTTAGATTGCTTAGCTATTTATTTGTTTTATTTTTATTAATTATTTTGTATTAGGTATTGAGAGCGATTTCGATCGATGGTCGCTTTTCAGTTTGTCACTATCATACATTGATCTTCATTCCGGGTTGAGTTCCCTTGTTCTATACATGTGTGTATACTTTGATTCCCATTCTTTGGGATTTTGTAATCAAAAAAAATTTATTAATTTTTTTTGCAAATTTCACATTAACCTTATTGAACTCTTACATAAAAGATTATGAAGCTTTATAGTTTAATTTTTTTATAAAAAAATATAATTTTTAAAAGTCACCAAAATGATTTTCTATTTTTAAATAAAATAAGCTCTGATTTTTAAATATTTTTTCTGAATTATTAATTTTTTTAATATATTCTGATTTTTTTTAATTTATTGATTTTTAATAATATTTAATTCATTCATTAAATTTTGGCACGTGCAAGGCACGTGTTCCGCTAGATTTAACAGAAATTTTGAAAAGGTGTGTTTTCCGCGAATATTAAA
>JAWWMW010001994.1:290650-301826 GCA_035048345.1 Echeveria elegans
GTGTGTGTATGAACCCTAGCCCTAACTTCTTATTTATAATGATGAGCTGACTTGTTGAAGAAGCAAGGCCTTTTAAACACTTTGGACCCAAATTTCTAATTTCGGAGAGCTGCACTGATCCGTAACTTCTAGCTCATTTGAGACCCTCTTCGGCTTAGAACCTGACTTTGATGTAAACTAGAGATTTATAGCCCTTTAAATCATCTTTCCAACGCACTTTTTTTTGTTTCAAACGGACTATTGGTTCTCCTTCTAGAGGCTTACGAAGTAGAAAAGGTCTTTTCACCCGATACGGTACGCGAACTCCTCTTGAATTTTAGTACACGGACCTCTTGGCAATTTTAGAAATTATGTTAAGGTCCACGTAGTAAATTCAAATGATTCCGTGTGGTTTTCTGAGCTCTCTCGCGATGTCTTCTGATTTCTTGCTCCTTTTTGACCATCTTAACATCTGAATCATTCTTCATGCCCAGCATATGATCTGTAGTATTTTGAGTTATCTCATCAGAATTTGTTTCGCCTCCATCGGGTCAATGACGTATCCTGTAGAGGCTTCCGAAGTAGCAAAGGTCATATTTGCTTTTTTTGGTAAAATACTTCATAAATGATCTTTTTAATCCAATTTATTCTCAAATGCTTTAGATACACCTGTGATATGAAAAACTACCAAAAGTAACATTTCATCATGTAAATATGATTAATTTGTGGGAATAAACGACTCGATGGATCGTATAAATATGCTCCATCAAACCACCCCACACTTATCCTTATTCGTCCGGAACAATTACGAAACTAAGGCACACGCTCACTTGTACAGATCATGCCAGCATTTTCTACTGATTCAACTCCAGACACTTGTTCTATTCAATTCTTCAATGCATACGCGTACTCAATATCAAACAACGCTCAATAAATAAATAAATGATATGTGTTACCTCTTTAACCGAAATGAATTGAAATGGATGACTACGGAGATAGTTCTTTTTAGACTCTCGACTTCGCTTGTCAGCTCAGATCCGCTCGCACATTTTCACACTAAATTTGCTTTCTCAGACACATGATATATCCAAGCTAGCGAGACTTGTTTTCCTCAGACTCTTCGAATCGAATTTTCTTGTAGGACAACTTAATTGAACTTTCTTGTTTTGTTTCGTCCGAAGACCTGACTCCACATGATTGTTTCTTGATGTATGCTGCTTTTCACTTTGACGTAATTGATGTTATCACCGAGTTCCTTGTGAATTGTTTGTCCTTTTCCAGATTTTTTCCAAGAACTGCTCCAGTCACAGCCTTCGAATAGCAGCTATGGAACGCGCCCCGCTCTCTCCTTTGTCTATTCTACACGAGTCAAGCTAGGCGTATGCATCCGCTCACCCCTTCCCGGTTACTACGACTCGGAGATAGGCCGGTCAGTTTTCCCGACCCACCACTCGCTTCTATGGTGGAGCATCCAACTCTTCCAAATATCATAAAACTTATTCCATAACTCGGAGCGTCAACCTCCACAAAATCAGTGCTTACATGTGCGTGTTTCTCTGAACCTCCAAACATATATCATGTCTCTCTATAATAATTTCTATCAACTCCACATCCTGTGTTATCTCAGCCCAAAAAAACACATAACATTGATTCATTCACATCACATTGTCCAATACATTATACACGCAAACACATCAGAATATTATATAATTCATGCATCGTCCAGTTCATCACTCATAAAAAAACAAAAAAATTAACACACACTAATGCATACTGAAATTAAACGTGCTGACTCTAACAGACTCGACTAACTCTCCCACCCCATAATTTTGAACAAAACCGTGTTCCCACGGTCAAATCCACAAGAGGAGATGAGAACTCATGCAAGACTACATGAAAACATACACACACTAAATTAACTTACTGACTCGGGCTGCGTCACGAGGAGCGCACTTGTTTAACGTGTTTGGCTCGACGATACCTTTCTCAACAGATGTTTGGAGCCCAAGGGTGAACTCCATCAAAATTTCTCACACCTCGTCTGACCTTCCTCGTCACCTTGCGAGAAATACTCCTCCATGTCCATCCAGGTTTCCATCCGAACAATGAGCGACTCTTCTGCACATGTACAGAAAACATAAAAAATTCTTCATCCACAACTATGCACT
This sequence comes from Echeveria elegans, assembly GCA_035048345.1. NCBI lineage: Eukaryota > Viridiplantae > Streptophyta > Magnoliopsida > Saxifragales > Crassulaceae > Echeveria > Echeveria elegans. The sequence goes on from JAWWMW010001994.1 coordinate 292,798, forward strand.
TACTCTTTCTGCGCCTTTTCCACGTTCTGCGCAACTTCCTCAGTCTTCGTGTTAGTCTAAGATTCCGAGCCATGTGAGTGTGAAATGCAACCTTCCCTAATGAGCCTCGCATATCCTTTTTGTGATTTTTCCAATTTACGCACAATCTATCAAGGAACTGCTCAGACTCTTGCATTCTCATGAGATTCCTTACCATTGAAATGTGTATTGTAAACTTCTCTAAGGAACCCCACACTTGATTATTATGCAGTGCCTTTTGGATTGCTCCAATCTGTACATGAGAGGAAAGAAGAAGATTAGATATAGGTAAAATGATAAGATTGCAAGTGATCACCGTATTTTGTTCGATGCTCATGTCTGAACATTGCGGAGAAATCTCCTCCTCTGTAAGGACATCCTCAGTGCACGTAATTGGTACTTTTTGCAACTCTTCATCTACTGTATCTTCCTCAGCCCGTTCTATCATTGGCAATATCACTTCCTCGTCGTCTAAAGAAGATTGAACAAGTTCAGGTGGACTTATTAGTTCACACTCATCTTTAGCAAAGTCTTCCATCTGCTTATCGAACTCTGCTATCTCCTTATCGAGTTTTGCCTTATACTGAAGCGCCGACATTCGAGCACCCTCTGTAGCTGCAAGTTGATATGCTGCATCTTCTCTTTGACGAGCTGCTGCAACTTCTCTCTGCTCTTGGTGGTACACGCGCTCTGCAGCTGCGAGTTGATACACTGCCTCTTCACATGATAAGTTTGAGTACTCCGTGTATGGTATTGTAACTGCAACTCAGTCTTGAATTAAATACCACACCTCCGTGGGCGTACGATCCATTATGGATCCTCCGGCCATTGTGTCCAGTAGCTTACTCTCTTTCAAATGCATTCCATCCAAAAAGTATCCGAGTAGCTCGTGAAGCTGTAAGCCGTGATTGGGATAGTCGTCCAAATAACACCGGAAGCGCTCAAAGTACTCATATGTTGATTCACAACGATGCTGCTTCAAGTGCGCAAAAGTCGCTCTATAGTACGCAGAAACCCCATATCTATCCATTAACTCAGCAAAGAAGTGGTTGCTCTGCAAAAGATACTCAACTCCAATACCAAGTAAAGTCACCACAATAAAAAACGAAAATAATACAAGCAATAAAAATAAAATAAAACGAACTCAAACTAGAAATTCACTCTTCCCGGCAACGGCGTAAAAATTTGAACGCGCATCGTTGTACGAGTCAAATTTGAATTTATAGTGTACCTACGAAACACTTAGATAGTGCTAAGCTGGGTCGAATCCATAATGAGAGCAAACAGTTTAAATTCATCTATATACATAACAGAATAGGGGTTGGTGGTAGTCGGATCATCAAATCAAAATATTTACAAAAATGCCATCAGATCGGATTTTAATCACACAAGCCCAGTCTGGCCCATTTTAAAATTAAAAATTAAATAAATTTACACATAATACACAAGTCCGGCCTGACACATTAAAAATTAAAAAAATTATTTTACACGGTTTACACGGGCCCAAAATTTGATCGATCAAATCACGCACGTGTTGACTGGTACGATTGCGCATTCGGAACGACGCATCCCGTCGGGACGACGGGCGATACGCTAGTATATATATATAAATAAATAAGAGAAGAGAGCATGGTTGCAGGCTCAATTATGGATTATCAAAAATGTCTCTCCTTTCATCATTAATTATAAATGTGTTTTCTTTCAATTAAAAAAATATAAATTAACAAAATACAAATAAAATGGCAAATTATAAATAAAAAACTCAAACATTTAGAAAAAAATAAAAAAATGTTAAAAATAAAAAATTAAATTAAAAACTAAAAATTAAAAAAATTAAATTCACAAAGATCACACGGGTCCAGCCCGACCTATTAAAAATTAAAAATTAAAAGTTTAAATTTATACACAATACACGGGCCGGCCCGATCCAGTAAAAATTAAAAATTAAATTAAAAAGTTTAATTTACACATACCACACGAGCTCAAAAATTGATCGATCGAGTCCCACAAGTATTTGACCAGTTTGATTGTGCATTCGGGATGACGCTTCCCCGTTAGGACGACGGGCGGTATGCTAGTCTACATATAAATGAACTAGAGTGCCGCCCGTAGTCCCGACGGGAAGCGTCGTCCCGAATGCACAGTCGTACCGGTCAACACGTGCGTGATTCGATCGATCAATTTTTGGGCCCATGTGATCTGTGTAAAATAAAACTTTTAATTTTTGGGTCAGGGCAGGCCCGTGTATTGTGTGTAAATTTATTTATTTTTTTAAAATTTTAATGGGCCGGGCTGGGCCCGTGTGATTAAAATTCAAAGTTTTCCGATCCTTTTTTATTTTTTATTTTCTATTTTTAAATTTTTCGTGTATTCATTCGATGTCATCAAGTTTTCAACAATTCCCTTTACACTCGTAAGTTTTATTTTTTTATTTTTAATTATATAATTTTTTTTTGAAATAAATCTAGTCAAATCTGATCAAATACGGTCAAATATGGTCAAATCTGATCAAATACGGATTGGATGACATTGTGGATAATAAGGGATAGTGGGGAAGGGTATTTTTGAAAATGTGTGTTTGGAGTGGCCTTTAGCGACAGAAATTAATGATTTAGGGAGGAAAATATGGTTGAGTGTGGTAATAGATTCCTAAACTATTATATAAATGAATTAGAATAAACGAATATATATTTGATCCGTAGGATCTAACTATCTAACGCATCGGATTGGTTCATATGGTCTTAGGATAACTTTGGTTCCTATTCCTATCAGAACCAGACTGACCTAACCAAAACTCTAACATACAGACAGAGGGTGCATACGTGAAAAGTCAAATATATCACTTTCTATTATATTCTTAATGTGTTCTTTTGATCTTAAAATTGACACTTTATATTAAATTTCATTTCAGTTCGGATCAGATCAAATTAGTTCAATTTAGTTTAGAACAGATCAGTTCAGTATAATTTTCAAAACACGATTTTGAAATTAATATCAACACAATCTTATTTAAATTTGTTGATAAAACTTTTATTATATGTACCGCAATCGAAAAGCTATCATGTCTCGCACTTGATTTATTTGCCTTTTTTTTTTTCAAAAATGTTAAAATCTGCACACTTGATTACCTTGTCAGATTTAGAAAATTTATTCATTGGGGCATAACTATAAATTATAATATTTGACAGGGACTTGAGAATAATTACATAGTATATTTTAATGAATATAATATAGTGTATATAAATCCCTTAAGTTTTGCAAATATCCATTGGGGCCCATGCCCCACTCCCTTTGGCTGTGGCTCGCCACTGCTTGTCATGCTCCAAGATTGTAATGTTAAGTTTATGCATGTCAATATAATTATGCAACATAAATGCATCAAATATTATGTTTCTTCTGAACAATGCACGTTTTTGTTCAGTTCAGATTGATCCAGTTCGGATCAATTCAGTAGAATTTTTTTCAGATCAAAAGAACAGACCCATAATACTTTGATCCCAAGTCCCAACTCTAATGATCCGTGTAAATACTTAGTTAATTTATAACTGAACGGATTTAAAACTTATAATGTAACTACTTACTTCGAAAAACAGTTGCTACGAGAATTTGAGCTTTGGAACACATCTTACAGAAAAAGGGTGCAAGACGAACATGAAAAATGAATATCTGAAAGTCACTGCGTAACAAAGAACATGAAAATGAAAATGAAATTTCTGACTCTGAAAGTCCGAACATCCTTTAACACTTGTATCTAAAGAAATAAACAAATGGAACTTCAGAGTTCTGGATCGCTTCTTATACAAAAAATATACAGACTACACTGGTGAAGTACGTGCCTTGAACTTATTAAATCATATACGAATAGAATTAGACTGACCTTCCCGCATTTGTATGCGCCTAGGCTATTCCTATCACTTGTTGTATGTATGTTGTTTTGCCTCAGCTGGGTTGGCCGTAGCCTGAAGATCCAAAAATCTTGATGTCGGAGCTGAAGGATGATTATGTGGGTAAGAGTAAGAGAGAATGAAAAATATTGATCTAAAATTGATCGAAGAAGCACTGGTCATCCTTTGGTTCTTCTTTAGTTCTAGAGAAAAATCCATCCATCTGTTGCTGACCAGCGTAATTGCAACTTGGTTTCCCAAAGCCAGAGAAACCAAAGCTGCCGGGACTCTGCATCATTTCCAGAGTGAATGGTGCTTGACTTCCAGTTGATGGTCTTGAAGATTGGAGGGAGTTGGAGTAATTTGTTGTGTGGTTTGATGTGTTGACTGTGGCTGCTGAGGGTCGTACTGCTACTGGCGCAGTGGCAGATGGAGGCTTGATCGTGCCATAACTGTGGCTGCCTCGTGCTGCTGGAACGTCATGGTTGTGTTTCCCTTCGTAGGTGGTGATTACGGAACTTAGATCCTGTGATGCGCGCTCCACATGCTTTCGCACTGGACATCTGATGAAAGTGCACTTGTAGTAGCTCCTGAAGAAGAAGAAGAAATCGTCAGAACAAACAAAATATATTACCGAAGTAGGCTTTTGGGATTCTCAGTGGAGAATGGTTTACCTTGGATTTGGATTCCCCTTTACCACTTTCTGTCCGTATTTCCTCCACCTATACCCATCATCCAGAATATCTATTTCACTAGTCGTCTGCACTACGATTCTAGGCTCCCTCACCGTTCGACTTCCTGTGGTAGAGACGCTTTCAATATCACTCTCACCCTTCCTGCATAAGAAAGATGAAACTGAGAACTCATCCTAAAAAAACAACAAATAGGACAAGCGCGGCAATCAAACCAAAATGCTAAAGCTTACAATCTCTTTGATTCAGGTTCATTCACATCATTGTCATCTCCCGACTTACTCAATGGCGAACCTTGCTCAAACTCATCATCACCTATCGAAGTGGACGAATTCTCAGGCGTCCCGACATTCTCTAAATGTCCGTTCTCCGAATCCCCACAACCATACTGAGAGTGCGAAGACGCTGATCTCCTAGTAGACTGAGGCTTAGGATGGTTATGACTCCCTTTGTACACAATTTCCGTAATATGTCCCTCCAAAGACCTCTCCACCTTCTTCTTAGTAGGACAATTCGCAAAAGTACACTTATAATAACTCCTCGGATTTTCACTTCCTTTAACAGCTTTCTGCCCGTATTTTCTCCAGTTATACCCATCGTCCAATCTCCTCTCTTTACTCCCATAATTAAGCGGCTGCTGCACATACTGAACTCTATTCATCTGTGAAGAATTAACTGCCTGCGCACCATTTTGGACAATACTAGTCTGCACCCCCCTGGAGTCAGCAGCTTGCGCCACACTCTGAACAACATTCGCCGACACGTCTGCCTGCGGGTTGAAGCTCCATTCAAGCTGCTTGCTCATTGTATCATCCTGTTGATTCAAACAAGCCATTTTAGTCTCAAATTCATTTGAATCAACATAGTACATAGTACAAATCTAAATGTTTTTTGTTAAGTCAACATTGGCTTAACAAAGTCCGCATGCTACATAGTATGAACTAGAAAATTAAATAATCAAGAAAATTTAGTGTTGACGTTTTCAACAACTTCTTTCACGCGGTTTCAATATCCATGGGGTCCTGCCAGGAAATTTCCACCGCAAATTGTTTCCAGGAAAGACCTCACAAAGCTCCAAAAATGCACTAGAACTAATTTATTTAATTAATAATATAAAGTAATAAACAAATGGAAAAACAAAGACAAGTCAAAATTGATCATCTGGGGCACCACGCAATCCTTAAAATCTGCTAACGGTGAAGGTTAAATAAAAAGAGGTAGAACACGACACATACCATGAACGCAGCAGCAGGAGAGGTTTGGTGGTCGTAAGTTGTATGAGGCTGGAAGGAGAAGTTGTTAGGGTACTTATTGTCGTTCTGTTCCTCAACTTTCATGACATCCAAACTCGAATTTCTCCAGTGAAACGTGCCAGTTGTGGGAGAAGGAAGGACATTGGAATTGGATGAGAAGAGAACAGGGGAGTCTAGGAATTGTGAGGGGCTGAAGGAATTGAGAAATGAAGTAGTGGGTGAGAAGAGTGAAGTCGGTTGAAGCTGTGGTGGTAGAAAAGATTTGAACTTCGGAACACCACCGCCGCCTCCAACATCGTTGTTGCTTGTCTGTAACTCCCAACTACTGTTATTGTTATTGTTCATTTTTATGAAGCCGTAGATTGGGTTGCTGGGGTTTTTGATCGAGGATTGAGAAGGAGGGCCTGTGCCTATTTATACGGAGGAGAGGGGAGGAGAGGAGAGAGCGAAGGAAAAGGGTGCTGTTGGATTTGGGGGATTGTTCGGGGAAGATGCTCGTGTCGTGTGAGATTTATGTTTGAGGGAGGAGAGAGAGAGACAAAGTTTGATTGTTGAAAACGTTGAAATGTTTGATGGTCAAAGGTTGTGGGTTTGACTGGAAACGTTTTTGGAGGCGGCTGATTGAGACAAAGAGCAATTGATGTTTCAATTTAACGCCACGTGTGTGCTCACGTGGATAATCGAGGACGTTGTTTGTGGACATGGTGGTGTGACATAAATGTTAGATAGGCGACTTGTTCCGCCTCTTGCTTAGTTTGGCGACTGAATTTTGTTATGTCTGTTTTCCTGTTAAGTTTTTCGGGTTGTTGGGATGTTCATTTTTGGATCGGATTGAAAGGCGATCGAGTTTTGTCGGATCGATCCGGTCTCGGTCCATAACAGGTCGGTTTGCGGTCCTAGAATTTGAAGGTTTTCGATTCTCGGATTGGTCCGGTCCAAACTCGACGAGTTTCGCTACGGACGGACAGGACAAACTACTTTAAAAATAACAGACCAAACCTCCCTAACCCTAATTCCTTATTCGGCTTAAAGGATTTTCCTTTCCCCTTTCATAACCTCGAGTCCTCAACTGCGAGGTGCGATTAAGGCTGCCCGACTGCGACTGCGACCTATCGACGACTCGACCGGCTGGCGGCTGCGACCTCGACCTCCGACGACTCAACCGACTGCGACATCGAACTCGACCGATGCTGTGACATCGAACACGAACGACTATGACATTGAACTCGACTGTTGCGACCTCGACCTCCGACGCCACATCGCTCCATCACTCCTCGACCGACGCCATAACACTCCATCAGACACGACGCCACTGCCGGCCTCACCTCAACCTCTACTTTTCTCCACCTCCACAGACCACAGTCCGTTCCTCGCTTTAAGCCATCGACCACACAATTCGCCTGCTGCACATTTTCGGCAATGAAATCGTTGTCGTGCAATGTGAGTTACTTTTGCAATTTCATTTTTTTTACAATTTCCGCAATCCAAATGTTAATATGTTATGTTGATGGATTGAGTATTTTTTTCATAATCATGTGTAATTTGTATTGTGTAGATGGGTATGACTAATGAGGACATTGTGCAAAATCAGCAAGATGATCAACTTTTAGACTCCATGGAACCAAATTTGGAAGAATTGGAAATCCCAACAAATTCCCAAATGACAAAAAGGAAAAGGGCCTAGAAAGCATCATATTGAGTTATTTTTAAAGAATGATTGGATGAAAATGGCTTAGAGCGAGCTAGATGCATTCATTGTGATGCTACTTTTACTTTAGACTCTAAAAAGAATGGAACGAAGAATTTGAGTAAGCACTTCAAGGAGTGTAAGAAGTATCCTCCGAATATGAGAAGTGGGACTCAATCTCATCTTATCATTAATAATATGGGTGATGGTAGAGTATAAATGAAAGCTTGGACCTTTGATATTGCTACTGCGGGGGATGCTGTTCTTAAGATGGTGGTAATGGATGATATGACATTTCAAAGCGTAGAGAAGCCGGAATTTGATTTCATCTATATGTCCACAGTTTACGATGTCATCACGTAACACAATACATCGAGATTTTTGGAAGCTTTATACTACAGAAAGGGATAAAGTGAAAGAACTTTTTAAGAATTCTGCCAGCGAGTATGTTTGACTACAGACACTTGGACGTCATCAAACATGAAAATTACATGTGTATCACTGCTCACTATGTTGATGTTGATTGGACTTTGCAAAAGAAGGTTATTAACTTTTGCAAAATCGGAAGTCATAGGGGGTTTGATATTGGAAGGGCAATGGAGGATTGTTTGAGTTGGTGGGAGTTAAACAAGAAGCTTTTAATTGTTACAGTTGATAATGCGTCTGTATATGACGTGACTTGTCATTATTTAGTCATAATGGCAAAAGATCATGGGAGTATTAATATGGGACAGTACTTGCATGTTAGATGCATTTCATACATCGTGAATTTAATTGTGCAAGATGATATTAACCAGTGTGATGCCCATGTCGATAAGCTTCGGGCGTTAGTTAAGTATATCAGAGGTTCTCCATCCAGGCTGAATGCTTTCAAAATACTATATGAGAAATGGAAAGTGAGGTGTGATAAATCATTGACGATTGATGTTTGCACTAGATGGAACTCGACATATGATATGTTGACTAGTGCCCTACCTCACAAAATCATCTTTCATCGCATGGAAGTTCTTCAAGGTGCGGCTGTAGAGCTTTTGAGTTATGATGATTGGAAGAAGATTGAAATACTTGCTTCGTACTTGAAGGAGTTTTATGCTTTGACAACCGTATTTTGGGTTCCGTGTATGTCACAAACAACTTCATGATTTTTCATATTGCTCATATTGTGAAGGTACTTCAAAGCCTGGCTGCTAGTGAAGATGTTACATTAAATTTGATGGCAAGTGAGATGGTGAAGAAGTGTGGCAAGTACTGGGGATCTTTCGATAATTTTAACATGATTATGGTCATTCCTACGATTCTTGATCCTCGTTATAAGCTTAGTGGGATAGTTGCTACTTTGAACAAGATATTTCCCCTCGAAAATGCGGAGGAAATGACTACCAAAGTGAAGACCATGACTTTAGAGTTATTTGATCGATATGTGGTTTGTTATTCTGACTCGGAAAGTCAGAATGTCCAGTCAAGTTCTAATCCATCGAGAGAGGGTGAATTATAA
>JAWWMW010001995.1:7517-20339 GCA_035048345.1 Echeveria elegans
TTGAAAGGTCTGCTTGAATCCATGACTATCTAAAACTGATCCAGAAATCAGATTCTTCTTCATGTCCGGCACATACAGGACATTTGTCAGCTTCAGCTTCTTGCCTGTAGTGAACTTTAGGATCACTGTGCCCTTGCCTCTCACTTCAGATGGGGTCAAGTTCCCCATGTAAACTTTCTCTCCAGACACATTCTTGTCCAAGGAAGAGAAGGCACTCTCACACCGGCAAATATGGCGCGTCGCCCCTGAGTCCAACCACCAAGTCCTCTCACTAGAATCAACCAGATTCACTTCGGAAACCACAGCCACCAAAATGTCATCGTCATCATCATCGGCCTCAGCCACATTGACTTCCTTCTTCTTCGATCGACACTCAGTTGACTTGTGGCCCTCCTTTCCACAGTTGAAGCATTTGCCTTTAAACCTGGGTTTCTGCTTCTTAAAGGACTTCTCCCTCGGAGCCAGCTTGCTTGACTTCTTCTTGAAGCCCTCACCATGCACAGCTAAATTGGCTCTTTCACCAGTCAGCTTCAGCTTATTGTCAGCACCGCGATTTTCCTCTTCAATCCGGAGCTTTGACTGCAGCTCAATAAGGGAAATCTCCTTGGTCTTGTGCTTCAACGTATTCTTGAAGTCTTTCCAGGCTGGCGGCAGCTTCTCAATCATTGCTGCAACTCTGAAGGATTCAGACAGCACCATGCCCTCTGCGGCAATCTCGTCATAGATCATTAGCAGATCTTGCACTTGACTTTGCACTGTCCGATTGTCCACCATCTTGAAGTCTAGGAAGCGGCTGACGATGTACTTCTTAGATCCAGCATCATCTCGTCGGTACTTTTTGTCCAACTGCTCCCACAACTCCTTGGCTGTCTTGACTGACGTGTACACCCGGTAGAGGTTGTCAGACAGACAGTTCATGATGTGGTTCCGACACAAATAGTCGGTCTCCTTCCAGATGGCGTGTCGTATGCGCGCCTGAGTATCCTGATCATTATCAGTGAGCCTAAGCGGACCATCCATTAGGACATCCTTTACTCCAAGTTGATGCAAATAAAAATCCATTTTCATTTGCCAACTTTTAAAGTTTTGCCCACTGAACTTTTCAGTCTTCTCAAGGTGCACAGCGGCATGACCGACTGGGCCCTGCAGAGTCCCCGGTGGTGTGACTGGAACATGGCCCAAGAAGCCATTTTCATCAGCACCAACCGCCGAGGTCTGCTGTACCCCCAGGCCCCGCAGGCCCTGGTAACTGTGCCCCAAAGGCAGCAGCTGTCGTAGCAACATATTGTTGCATTCTGACGGGTACTTCAGAAACTTGCTGCGCTCCGGCAGTAACAGTAGTGGCCACAGAGGCCTGCACCCCATAGGAGTCTGCTGTACTCCGGCAGTCACAGCCACAGTCTGATCAACCCCACCGATGTTCACATCAGCTAGAGCTTGTTGGTCAACTGCCACATCAGTGTTCATGTTTTGATTTTCAGAAACTCATGTCTACGCACAAACAAAACAGGTTAGTATTTACAAATAATAATTAGTAGACAAAATATTCCAAATTTTCCAAGTCAAATAATCTGAACAGACAATTGAAAATCAAAAGTAATCAAATTGAAAGCACTTGTCATAAAACTGATTACGTATCCTTTACACAACTTTTAATTATTATCAATTGCATTTAAAAGTTCAACATAAAACAATCAGTGAGACTATTCAAAAGTAGTTGATTTAAAAATTCCGAATCAAATCAAGTAATGATCTTAATTGTTAAATCAGGGTATCATGTAGTATTTGTTTAGTAACATTTGATTTGTTTACTTTAGTAACGTGTGATCTTTTAATTTGCTACTAACTCAAATAATTCAAAATCACATGCACTAATCTAGGATTAACATTCAAAATAATATTAAATGACATTAACTATAATCATAGCATCAATCAGAGTCAAACAATTCAAATCACACACGATCCGAAACATGCTAAGAAGCATGTCAGTTACTAAAACACAAACTGATCATGACAGGCACATGTTATTACAAGACAACACATCTGAACAATTCATGTTAATCAATTAATTTGTCACAATCAAGCTACAAGTCATGCACAGAACTTCTTCTTTTTTTCTTTCAAAAAGAATAAGACTTTAAGATTGTTACCCTCCCCAGTTACATGCAACACAGTTCACATCAGTTTCATCAGTAAATTAAATCGATAACAATAGATTAAATTATTAAATATTCATACGTACCTTCAAACACGCAAGAATTCAACTTTCAATTAAATCAACAGTTTAATTGAAACGAATGACTAATAAGAAAAGAGATACAAAACCGTAATTGATTGAGGCTTGCGATTTCGCAATCTCCTTAAAGTCTTATTGCCCGCCCGTTGGTGCTTGGTTCTCTACTGACAATTGACTTCCCAGGATACAACAATCCGATCTTCAGTCACTTCGCACCGATGTGAAGAAGACGAAATAACAACTGCATTCACTATCACTCAAAACTCACAAAAACACAAGGAGACGAGTGGAGGATTTTACTGCAATGTGAAGAAGGGTTTTCTCTGTGTCTTTTTTGATGAAGGACAAACCTTCTTCTTATACACCCAAATCATACGTTAAGTTTTCCCTATTAATTAGGAATACTAAACGGTAAAAGGATTCAATCCCATTTAATTCTCATTTAATGGGTCAAATAAGTTTTATTTTAATTATTATCTTAATTAAAATAAAACCCCCTTTAATTTTCTTCACACGTCTAACAATTTGTTCTGTTTATATCCTCACTACAACAATATTCGCTAGCAGCAGCTGTTATCTACCAGATGATTGCTGATCAAGCCGGGCAGATTCTCCTGCGCTGAGAAGAGGGAGTCATCAGCACAGAGAAATTGAACACTTGCTCTGCTGACTTCCTATTATTACCCAAAACAAAAGCAGGTTGCGCAGGGATAGGCATCGACACTATGGAATATGTAGTAGTGTTAGTAGTAGCAGGTTGCATCGTCGTCGTGGTCTCCCCAAAATGACTTGGCTGACTAGCGGTTCCAAGAATATGAAACAGACTGTGCATCAGTAGCGGCATCTTGTTCCTCAAAGTTGAAAAACTCATCAAGATCAAGGTTCGTCTTCTTCGCCATTCAACAACTTAGCATCATGGAAGTGCTCGTGTAAGTCCTCATTGTGGGTAGGAGTGAAACCCTGTGATCTTTTTTTTTTCCTTAAAAAAACAACTTAGCATCAAAATTGATAGGAACTTCATCAGCTATGGCAATTTCAGCATTGTTGTCAGATCCTCATTATAATTACCAACAACGAAAGCAGCAGGTGGCATTGGCGTCGTTGTAGCTTGATGATCAGCAGCAGGTTGTGTCGTCATCTGCTTTTTCGTATATAACTCATCACATACAACAGTAGCATTCAAGAAACTTGAATATTGCTGTCCACAATTAGTAGCTTAAAAATCTTTTTCTTCTTCATCTTTTTCTTGGTCGCTCAAGTTCACTAATTCGTGAAGCTCAAAAAGTTTGCTCTTGCTCCATGGCACGACAACATTCCATCACAAACTGGACCAGCAGTAACAATTGCAATCGAATCAATCCCAGCATCGATATTCTTCTTCTCATCACCAGCCAAAGATTGTTCCTTTCCTGCCATAACCAAAATTTTCTCCACGGTCTGCGCCCATTGTGGTGGTTGCCGATCTTGAACGTCATTAATATTCGAATTGAAGTGACAGTTGGGGATTCGGTTACCGTCAATAGTATTAGAATAGATTGAATTGATAAATTGGTTGGACAGAACCAGTGAATGAGAGGAGACACACTCTCTATCACACTTGTACCTATTACATTATCAGTCTATATATACTGATTTACTAATTTAATTATAGGCTGCTAATAATGACAGATAATAAATCCTAACCTAAATATAAATCTAATTAATATCAATAATTAATACTGTGTAATTAATTCTTAACACCCTCCCTCAATTTCAACTTCTAGGAATGATGTTGAATTGTATTGATTTTGAGGTTGGACATATGGGCCGTGATGGACTGGATGTTGTGCCTGATAGAATGAGAGTCATGAGACTCATCTGCATTGACATTGAACCAATTAGTGAAACTGGGTCTGTTTGTTGGGCCAAATTTGGATGAGGGAGCCCATTTTCATCTGAGTTGGGCATTCAATGGGTTGGGCCGCGCAAAGGTATTGGACCATGGTTGAGTTGGCCCATAATCAAAGCTTGTGTTGAGCTGGGACTTTGTGTTGGAGAAGTTAGGATTTGAGGAGCGATGGTTGCGACTGTTGAATCAGACAGAATCCACCAATGGATGACTAGAGCCGAAATTGCTGGCACGATGGGTTTCGAGGCGCTGTTCTGTCGACAGAGCTTTGACGAGATAGTCGACTGCGTTTTGCGATCGGAGATTCGTGGCCTCGTCTTTTTTGTTTGTTTTTGCATTCTCATACTGTAAGATAATAAGATAGAACTGATTTGGAATTTCAAAGAGGTGTGTGTGGCGCAGAGAAGATGTGTCCGGGCAGATACGATCCTGCTGCAGTTTTAAGGGATGGTGACTGATGCTGACGGGCGAATGCGACGGATCTGGCGGTGACGAATCTGGACGGGCTTAGTTGCGGTCGTTGACTGGATAATCAGGCGGGACAGAGCCGAATAGATCTCGATCGATGGATGAGACGGAGGTAAGTTCAGATCTGATGATGATGAATTGAGTGACAAAAACAATGAATCTGTTTTCATGGAAATTGAAATGTTCTGTTGCGAACAGGTGAGCACAAACGGAATTTTGATGGTGGAAAACTGAATCTGATAAGCCATTGAAAGGCATGAATGCCAGCGGAATGATAATTCCGACGGAGGCGTTGGCCATTCCGTCGGACAGAACCAGGCTGTGATACCATATTAAAGATAAAATAGAATGAAAATATATTGACTGGTTTTGACAGAACCAGGGATGAGTAGACAGACTCAATCACGAGAATATGTGTTACAGGATAGGGATATTTAAATAGATAGCTTATTCTAATTATAGAATACTAATAATGACTAACAATAATGACTATAGTAAATATAATTCTAATTAAATGATATTCATAAATATTATATATTTATGAAAATCATTTAATTCCTTAACAGGCTTCTCCATTCAATTGGCGCACTCAATCGTTTCAAGTAATCACATCGCCGCCTCTACTGGATTAAATCAAAAGCCCCATACCAGAGTTTTCAACACCCAGTAGGGATTTAGACCGAAAGTTGAGACCTTTGGGTTGAATCATAGGTTTAGAGTTGATGTGAAGATGGAGTTGGAGAAGGGTAACGATGTTCATGGGATTGATGATGAGTTGGTTAGTCAAATGGTTTCGGATCGAGACTTGATTAACTAAAGTTGATGGTTTGGGCCTCTAGTCACCATGATGCCGCGTTGCCATTGAAGATCACAATAATGGGATATCGGAAATTGGTGATTGTAAAAAATTATTTGGAAGAGATCGATGAAGGAATCTGAAGGATATCAAGGAGGCAGACAGAGATATCAGCGAAGGAGAAAGGTGGTCGATTGAGTTCAGAATAATTTATAATAATTGGTTTCTATTTCACGCAACGTTGTGGGACTCAGTTAAAATTTCTTCCCTCATATGCGGTGCAAGCCCTCATATGCGGTGCAAGCCTATGGTGAGAGGAAGCTCTTTATTCTTTCCTCATCTGCGGTGCAAGCCTATGGTGGGATAAAACTCTTTATTCGAGCATCTTGTTAGGTAGCTCGTATTTTATTGTTTATTATTCTCTTTTTTCATGTTATTCTTAGTTGTGTTATCATGGAATGCGATTTGATCGATGATCATCGTTCCTATTGTATTACCTATCATTGATTATGGTTCTCGACTTAGATTCAGTGTAATAACTTTAGTTTCCTAAATTTGGGAGATTTCAATTAAAAAAAAAAATTGGCCGCTCTGGGCCACCTTCTGGAAAGTACTCTTGCACCCTTAAAAGAATATTTATTTTAAAAAAATTTAAAAAAAAAAGAAAGATTGAACGCTCGGCCGCGTTTGGATCATCCAAAATGACCCGAACCTTAAATGCACAAACTATACTGAAATCCCGCCATTTTATTTTCAAACACCAAACACTGCCTTACCACGCACAAAGCTTCTACGAAGTACTCCTACTATTCATTTACATTCTGCTATTTACGGTACGGATCCACCACCGGTCTCAGCTCGTCGCAATCGTCGCCTGCGAACATCACATCCCCGCTCGCGTTCCAGAATCCGGCGGAACTCGTAACATCGAAGCGCTGTTGGAAGGAGTTGCAGCCGCCGTTGAATAGTGACGATTGTGTTGTGAAACGATTTTGTTGCGCGATTGAAGATCCGTAAAATGACTGGTCGCCGAAATTGAGGTAGACTTCACTGTTGCTACTGCTGTTATCGTTGTTGTTGTTGTTGTTGATGTGATCGGATTCCTTGCTGCAGGTTTTGGATGTGGAATATCCGGTTGGAGATGAGGAGAAGTTGTTGTTTGGCTGCTGCTTCGGCTGCGATGGTATGTATTTTTTGTATGATGTTATGCGTTTGAAGATTCTGCATACTGTCCACACCTCCTGCAATTTTGAACAAAGTTGAGTAAAAATAGTCAGTTTGGGTTACATTTATGCTGCTGATCTGTACGCAGATTTTGTTAGTATTCCCTCCGTCCCATATTTTTCTTCTCATTTCTTTTTTGATATCCCAAAATTTTGCTCTCATTTCTTTAAAGGGAAATTTTTTTCTCTTACATTTACACTTTCTCTCCAATCCATTCATTTTCCAGTCATTCTCTTTCCTACTTTTATCTCACATAACATAATTTTCTTAAAAACTGCGTCAACTACCTAGTGAGAACAAAAATATGAGGCGGAGGGAGTAGTTCTTTATTTGGGGAATTCTCAAGAGAAATCAGAGTTTTGCTAATCGAAAGCGATGAATTAGATTCACTGAAGCTAATACATTGCGGCATATATGACCATGAGATGAAACAAGAAAAGTAAGACCAAAATCGGTAGGTATATTGCATAGCTATACTGTTTGAGTTATTAAGATATGTTCCATATCGCTGACTAAATTTTTTCCGCATCCAGTGCTTGTTAAGAAATGTTATGTTCCATTAGCAGTTAGTGGTTGGCCGATGGATTGGAGCTATTAACTACTATAACTACTGCCATCTTAATAATTTGTGTAACTTAAAGTCGCCTGAACTTGCATATCTGAGTTTATATGAATAGAAGAAATTGGAGACTGAAAACAGAAGAAGAAAACTTACAGCTTCTTGAGGGATATTATTAGTTTTAGCGTGATTGAGATTTTGTCCGGCTGACTTTCTTAGCTGAGGGGGGAGGCGAAACTCATGCATCATCCAATCAGTTTTAGTGCCTTTTCCTGCGGTTCCACGGTAGTAAACTAATGACTTCTTGAGACCAATGCACTCCTGAGGTTTTTTGAAGGAGTATATAGGTTTGTCAATGCCAGTAGCCTTCCAGAATCCGGATCCTGTTACTCTATTAGGCCTCACACTGTTTCTGTATTTTCTTCCTCTAAGACAGAAGAAGTACCACTCCTGGTCATTAGCTCCCAAAGAAGTAGCTAGTTGGATTCAAGAAATCAAAGTGAAATGTTGAGTGACTGAGCGAAAGTCAAATAATGTGCTGCACACACTGAGTGGCAGATATTGCAACTTGAAAAATCATATCAGCAGGCACCTTACTGTTCTACCGAGATTTATAGATTATACTCTACGCCCGAGACATAACCGGGGATGTACTCATTTATGTGTTTTTGAGCATGTAATAACATATAGCTGACAGTTTAAATTAACTTAACCAAAGAAAATTTGTAGCAGATGAAAACCAAAAGAATTAGCGGAATGGACAATGGAGAAGAGACCAGTTAGCCTACAACATATCTATGTATATATATCCTAGATGTTTGACAAGAGATATAATGAAATTGAGCGAAGAGCGTACTTGGAAGTTCCCAAGGATCGTATTTGTAAATGTCAATCTGTTTGATGAGCTCAATGCTAAGCTGTTTGCTTTTCACCTTCCGTCGCAAATAAAAAGCTACAAGCTCTTCATCTGTAGGGTGAAATCTGAAACCTGGCAACATAACTTCCTCTTCATCCTGTTTCTTATCGATAGTACTCATCGTTCTTGTGACTCTGTTCTATTTCTTTCAATGTGTTGGAGCTTCTGTTTTCTTTATTGATAAGATTGCATAACTCTACTTATGTCCACTTTCTCTTGCCCAAAAGATTTATAGCAGTTGGTGGTTGTGGAGTTGAGTCAAAAGTCAAGAGTTTTGATTGCCAAATTGGAAAAAGTCTTAGCACATGCTCCGTAATTTTGTCGAGTATTGAAGTCCCACGCTAATTACATGAAATTTTTTAGTGAAAATGAAATTATGTGTTTGGTTGTAAGGGAAAAAAATGTAAAAATATGCAAATTGAGGTCAAATTTCCCTTACAACTTTCTCATGAGAAAATCATTTTTCTTTAAAAAAAAATTCCTTACTTTTTTTCCGCAACCAAACGGGAGCCTTAATACTACAGGAGGAGTTAGGATACTTTGATTGCTCTTTAGAGTCTAGAATCATATGAGAAATTTTATAAATCTACATGACCAACATCCCCAAGTATTTTAATTTCATTCTTCTTTTTACCCTTTAGAAAATGACATGTCATTTTATATGAAAATAGAGATGCAGAAGTAAGACAATTATTGATGAAATAGAGAAGAAGTCAAAAGGGAAGCTTTCAAACAGCTTTCAGAACGCCAGAAGAAATTTCTTCATTTCCCTCCCTGCGAAGTTAAAGGTGATCATTTGTATGATTAGTGCTGAGTACTAACCAAATAATGGTTTGGTGTTTTGAGTACGCAAAATATAATTTCTACTTCCCAACAAAACTTACGGTGATTGTTGATCAACTATATTCACCATTATAGACAAAGTGAGTTGAACGAAGATCCATTAATTCGACCAGTTTGTATTAGAACCATAAATATTGCTCCTTTTTAAAAAGTTTTGTGCAAATGTTGTTCGGGTTATCATTTGATCACTAAGCAATAGTTATTCATCTTTAAACAACTGTAAATATGATTTTATGTCCGCACAAAAAGCATCTTGTATGTTCAGACGAGACTTTAGGATGAGTTTCTTATTACACAATAGTGCTCTTTGGTTTCACTTTGATAAAATTTTAAGTATGGACACAAGTGAGCTTACAGCTGCTGCTTCAGAAAAGCGAGGTCACTAGGTCAGTGATTTCTAAGGGCTTATTTATTTATTTTTATAGTTCCCAGTAGGCTGCCAATCCACATTTTAAGAATTGAGTGAAGATTGTTTTAAATCCTCTTTTGTGGCCAGTCCTGGTTAGTTTTATTTTGGTATGATTATATATCCACTGGTATGTTAAGTAGAATTTGATATATTTGATTTCACTGTGCTATATGTGTCTAGGATATCTAACCCTATTTGTTACGGTGCAGAACGATGTGATGTGCTCTTGCAAGTGTGAATCATCAATCATGTGGTGTTGAATGAAACTCTGGATCATCATACAAGATAAAGCAGCACGATTTAAATTCAAGTCAGTCACGTAAGGAAACGAAAAAAATATGGATCAAGATCTTTTATATTTTATGGAAAACATCTTCAAAACAGCAAAAGGTATGTTTCTAAAGTCAAGTGAGGCTTCAAGTTAATGGCTGTAGCTATCACAGATAGTAACTGCAGAGGTTGGATATTATAGACAGAGTCATACATGTTACTACAAGTTGATGAAAGATTCAGCATATTTATGATTTTGAATATTCAGAATAGAGGACTGTCATTCATTTCATGAAATGTTTTTTTTTTTTCTCTTTTTGCGAAGTCAAACATGTTAGCACAACAAAAAGGAAGTCTAAAGATTACTTAATTCTGAGTTTCTGACCCACACTTCTTTCAAATTTCAAAGCTAGGGGTCTTTGAGTCTGAGGAACTTCCCACCATATCGTTGCTCTGATTCTGAAAGATGTTAGGGGAGACCAAGTCTTTTGTACCCTTTTTGGTTTAAGTTGGAGCCCTTATATTTTACTAACCTGCAAAATCATTTGTTGAGTTTGCAGGGCTATTATAGTGTCATACACAGCATTGGTTCCGTGACATTAATTCCGGTGGATATTTGACCTGAAATGGTCCTCATTAATAGGGTCCATTAAAAATGGTCCTCATTAATAGGGTCCATCTGAATTTAAGTGAGAAGGGTTGTTTTGGATAACAAGGGAATGACGATTTAAGGATGCGATATTAACTGGCTGACTTGCTTTAAAGAATGTAAGGTCACTATTGTACCCTCGCCTTAATCAACCAGGTAAATTAAGATCCCTTCATTCTTATGTCTAGACTGATAAAAAAGTGACAGACAACTTGGTGGTGATAGGGATCTTGTACCATCCTTAATACAAAGGCAACCTGCTGGTTTGATACAAAGACATACTTTGTTCCATGTTTTAGTCAGGCTGCAACCTTTCCTTGTTGGGTGTACTGATATCTGGTGATTTGTAGAACTATACGATCACTCCTTCACACACACACAGTGAGGCTATTTTTGTATACAGGACACACTATTAGGCTATTTGGATTTTGAAGTGCTATTATTGAAACATAACAATAGGTACTTTCAGTGGCTTTATGAATTTTAGTTGTAATTGTGGTGTTTTCATCAGTATGGACAAGTAGTAATATTTCTTTCCATCCAACTCTAGGGTTGAGGTTTCCAATATGTTAGCGGTTGCGACACAGTCCACCCTGTTCAGATCAGGTGAAGCTAATTATAGGTGCGTACAGATATGCAAAATATGTCCAATATACTATTCAGAATGAATGCATGCGGAATCATCGGTAAATTAGTACCTCAGAGTACGTTTTTCCAAAGTACGCCTGCCTTCCAAGCAAAAAATCCACCTGAAACATCAGTATACAATTATGAGTATACCAACACAGCAGCATCAGTAGTAATTTTTGAAATCACATAATTAATGTTTAAACATTAAACCGTGCAAGCTGTTGATAGTGTTTGTTGGGTAAGTAAGAGTAATGCGGTTAATTAACAATGCCGCAGTCCAAAGATCCATCCGTCAGACATGAGTTAATAATAACTTACCTGAGAAAGGAACTGTTCAGGGGAGCCAAAATCAGTGATAGATTTCTTGTCAGTAGGGTGACAATGACTGCCAAATTGCTTGTAGAATCGAACTGCTATTAGGATTTTGATTTTTGAAATGCATACCAGCCTCGCCGTATGCGGCTTCTGTTGGGTAGTGGTTTTTCAGCCAAGATTCCTAAAAGACAGTGGGTCAGGAGAACCAGAATTCCAACCGTTGAAACATCTCCAGAAGAGGTTTTGCTGAGCATGGAGAGTGTTTGTTGTTCTCGTGTTGTTTCAGGATCCGGCAAGGCAGGTTTGCAGCAGTGGGAGCCGGTTGGAACCGTGGAGAGCGAGTCAGTGGCAGATTCAGTCGTAACGGGTGTGTTGAAACCGAGTGAAGGTTCAACGAAGTCTTCTTAGTGACAAGAAGGCTGGTGACAAGGGGAACATTGACGTTCCGGGGACAGTGACGTTCCGATGACAGATTACTGAAGTACACTGGTGAAGTACAGGTGAACATAGTCCCGTGACTTCAAGTGGGAGATTTGTTGGTTAGTGAAGCCCACATAACTATTATTGGGCTTGAGTGAATTGTAATCCGTACAACAAAACCCTAATAAAATTCCTCCTAGTTGTCAGTGGACGTAGGTTGCGAGAGGCAACTGAACCATGTTAAATATTGTGTTCGTGTTCGTTTATTTTCTGCGATTGATTTGTGATTCTGTGTGTGACAATTTTTTTCGCATGCGTGAGGGTGTTATTCCCAACAGCCTCTCTCCCTCTCCCGCACAAACTTTCTCTTTCCACTAAATTTTTTTTCGAGAGTGGGTACATAATGCACATATATTTAATTTCATCAAAATATATCTATTATAATGAAATCATGTCCTCAAGAAGTTCACCTAATCTTCAACGACTTCGACTGAAGCATTAACGATTAATTAAGCTCAGACAAAACTCCTACATATTAATCGCAAATTCTATACGGTTGCTGAGTCACACGCCACGAAAGAGGAATAACACACCTCTTATAACTAAGTAGAAAGAATAAACAACTTCCACATCTAGATGGAACGAACGGTGCCAATGATGAAATTTAAACTCTTTATATTAGAGTTTGACAAAAGAATTCTCCCCTGAAACGGCTTTCCAGTGAAATTCAAAATATGAAGATTGGAGGCTTGACACGCGGCATACCCAGCTTCCTGCTCCTACAACATTCTTGACTCTATCCAGTCAACCTCAGGTTCATACGGCTCCGTACGGTCGTCAGAATCTGATGCAGCCGCTCAGTCACAAGTTAAGGCCCATTAAAAACAACCCAGCCCAAAATCCGTCAATCCGGAAACGGGCCGGGTCAGAGCATCTGAAAAACCCTATGCCGTCCGTCGCGAATAACGAAATCACGTTTCTAGACTTTCATCGCCATGGATTCCGAGTAAACCTCAAACGACACAATTCGAGAATGAATCCAAAGACACGAGCAGCTTTCGCGCTCTCTCGATTGCTGCTTCAAAAAACCCTAACCGAACACTCCTCAATCGGCGCCGTATCTCGAGGCATTTCGACCCTACCGAAGCAGCAGACTCGTGGGACGGAGTTAAGGACGGGGAGGAGTTTTTTGAGTGTCA
>JAWWMW010001995.1:20439-32079 GCA_035048345.1 Echeveria elegans
TTTTATAATTTTAGAAACGAAAAATTCGTCGCTATATGTGTGAAACAGGACACTCTATTCTTTTATTATAATAGATACTTCTTCCGTCTCATAATATTAATCCTTACACTTATCTTTTTGAGCGTCCCAAAATATACTTTACACTTCCCAAAATGGAATATTACTCTTTTTACTTTTACTCTCACATGTATTCTCTCTCTTTCATCATTATTTCAATCATTCATCATTTATTATCAATCAAATCACTCACTTTTTTCACAAAAACAATATTTTTTTTTAATCATTACTTACTTACTTTTACTTTTTTTATATTGTCTTAATCTTTGTGCCCTTATCTAAATATAAGGAATATTATAGAGCGAAGGGAGTAGTTGTTAGAGAAACTTTAATGGGGGAGCAAAAAGTCATACCCATAGTCATATTTAAGCTTTTATGAAGCTTTAATGGTATGAACCATACCAAAAGCAAAATAGAGTTTTTGACACCCTCTCCATTTTAGCAATCCTCATTGATTGGAAAGTTAAAGATTCAAGTGTGTGATTCAAATCAAATAATACGCAAATATCTCTTTTAGCTTAAAGCTTTTAGCTTTCATAATCGAAGATTGTTTTGATTGAACTTTCCATTTTATGTTGGCTTTTACTTTTAGCCATGTACCATTACAGTTGCTCTTAGAGAAAATTACCCTGGATCACCCTTATCAATCTCCACTTTTTCAAACGACCTTTATCTAAAAAAAATTCAGAAGTCACATCTCCATTACCAAATTTTAAAAGCACATATTCCGTTACAGTTCCTTTTAAGTCTATTAATATTATTTTCCACAAACCACCTTTAATTATTCACTACTTTCCAAAAACCACATTTCACCAATTAAGGTTATATAAAAATTATTTCAGATTTTAAAATTTAGGGTAATTGCACAAGTGGTTTCAAATTTGGGATTTTGAAATTATTTCGAAGGAACTATACTGGTGGTTTTTTAAATTAGTCGTTAAAATGGTGGTATTTTCCCTTCATAATATCATATTATAGTGATGGTTTTCTGCATTTGTTCGTTAAAATTAATTTAAAATGTTAAATTATAAAATTTAAAAAGTAATTGCTTTGAAGTTCAATTTTTACTTATATGTTTTTCATAGTAATTTTAATATTTCATAGCATGAAAGTTGTAGGTCTTTAAGTCAGCTCTCCAACACATTTTATTTCTTCTCAATCGGATACTGGATGTACTCTGTGGAAGCTTTCGAAGCTCAAAAAGTCCAAACTACCATTTTGATCGAGTATTGCTGGTCTGCTCGGGCGAGTTGAATGGTTTTTCGGTCGAGCAACCTCTTTGGAAATTTGGTCGACCTTGCTCGGTCGAGAAACAACACTTGGTCAATTTTTTACTTTTCCAGCTCGGGCAACTTTTCTGCTCGGGCAGCTTAACTTAGTCAAAATCCTTGCATTTTTGCTCGAGTTGTTGCCTTTTTCGCTATATTTTGCTTCAAGCTTTTCCAAGTCATGAAAATAGTATTTTAATCCTGAAATGGAAATATGAGTTTAGAATTCGACCTATTTCATATGATAAAGGTGAAGAATATAGGCAAATATATGACTAAATAATAAACTATTTTGACACTAATCACTCTGACAAAAGGGAAAAAACAGAGTTGCATGCTCATCACACTGGGGCTATTTCTATTCTTTTTATCAGGCCTGTTTTTGCTAATGGACAGGACTCGAATCAAGGTGCAGTAGGTGATGCCTGCCAGAGAGCCTAAGAAGGAAACCATGGATATCGAGTTCAAGTTAGAGAAGAATAGTGCGGTGAAAATTGCCACACAAGTGAACAGTAGAAACCACTCAGTCCCAGTCAGTGTCCTTTTTCCACCATCTTCAGCTATAGTCAGCTTGTAAAACAGGTCCGTTGTCTGTCCTCCAGTTATGATCGGTATAACACAAATCCCGCCTGAAGTACATTACTGGAAATAATGCAAGGACGGTAAAACTGTTAGCCTTACCAGTCAAAATTGTCAGTGGGCCTAAAGGGTACCAAAAGAGGCTACGGACAGGTGCAGATATCTGCTGTACCGAGTTCCTTCCACTCACTCATGCAAACGGATCAAAAGCCATATGGTGTAGAGCTGCCACATGAAAGCTACTATAAAGTAGATTAGTCCCCATGTCCTGCACTCAGCAAAACTTCAGGTTACAGATATATGTGACAAAGCAATTCGCTAAACACGACTAGTCCTGGGTCATAAATATGGAGCATAAAACTGAATGAAACTTTGCGGTAGTAGAGTCTTGACCTAAGGACAGTCATCTCTAGCTGGCTAAATGCTAAATAATATATGTCCATGAAACAGATTTGCTATTCCTTCAAAAATTCCTTACCAGCCAATGAAGGCGAAGGCGGTAGGGAGCATGAGATCCTGAGGACCAATCCCGGAGCATGTCAAGTGAAAAAGCTGCATAAAACTCATTTCCTTTCCGAGACTCAGTGATGGGCAGCCACTCATCTCTCGGGCCAGACTTGTCCGTTTGGCCGCCTAAACTCTGTAGTGAGGTTTCTTTCGTATGGCTGTTGACAGCCTCACTAGTTATGTCGTCTCCCACAGTAACAACTATTATGATCATTGGAGACGATCCATCTGGAGACTTGTGTACGAAGAGTGACAGCTCATCCAGCATCTTCACCTCAGTTACCATTTATGACTTAATTTGTTTAAAACTGGTTTCACTTCTGTCTGAGTTAGGAGAGCTACAAGACTTGGTTGGCTATGTTATATTATATATGCATATGCTGGTGCATTTGAACAAAAAGAGTCCTGTTTTTCTATCTGATGGAGAAGTTGGTATTTGCTTGAAACTCTCTTATAGTCAATAGTTCATATAAGTTCTTGATACATATAGACATCACTTTTCTATTTTCATGTTACAAAATTATAAAAGACTAGTAAATGTGCAAGTATAATACTAAATTATAAATGCGAGATTCGGAATTTAACGTGTGTGGAAATGAACAATGTACCTGGGGCAGCAGCCTTGGCATGTAGCCGCTTTATAGCGAAGTAGGCGCATTTTCTCCATTGGTGATAATATATTGGAAGGTACCCCAATATGCATTACCACTTGCATTGTGCTTCCAAAGTCCTGCCATGAGTTCCAAATCTTTAGTCTTGCCCTGGTGGTGTGGTACATAGCCTCTACCTAAGTACAGCAACAGGTCAGGTCATCCTTTGAACTTTCGCAAGTCTAGATAGTGAAACTTCTCAAGCATTTTTTTCTTTTTCGAAAACGGGTATTTCATTTCAGTTAGTTATTGGGAAATCATTGTAGCATTACTTTAACCAGAAAAGTTGCGGGTGTTTCGGTAAACGGTAATATGATCTTCATTGATAGAAAATTTGTAGCTTAGCTAAATTGATTCAAGTATTATTTAATCCTTAAAATTGAACACGGGTCTCCCTGATGATCTGACTTCCATGGTATCAGTGGGATGCAAAGTGTGGTAAAGCTTTTGTTTTTATGGCTGTGGGTGCACACTGGAGGCTGTTCATTTCAACATGATTTCCGCGTTCAACATTATGTGCATAGTGGAACTTCTGTGCTCCTCGAATACATACCTTCTTCTATCAACGTTGTTGTTGCTGTCAGAAGTTGAGACATGTTCACAATAAACATCATATAAACAATGTCCTGGTGGTGGTGGGAGCTGACTTCCAGCAATTACTTACAATACGAAATGATAGTAGTGTCTGACAGGTTAGGTACTTGATAAAAATACCAACAACTCTTGCGAGTGCAAAATGTGTCTGAACTCATCAATTATGCACATGAAGATCCTTAACATCAGTGGAAGTGTTAAGTCTGTCACGGGTTATTAGTCCAGAATCATTTGATCTGTTCAAACATCGAGACACACAAATCGACCATTAGAACAACTCAATATGACTTTTACAACCGCCTGAATATTTTCTTTGAGGCCTTATCGTTGAGCTTCCCGATCCTACATTAAGTCATGTATACAACTCGAGCTACCCGCTAATCCTAATGTTGGACTTCATATAAGTTTTTTAATTCCATATAAGAAGTTCACAAAAAGGTTTGTAGGTATATATGGGAGGAATTCAAGACTTTATATTTCAGTCCGTCAAACTGTTATATGTACACACATGGCTACAAAGTACAAACACAAGCGAAACAACACGGTCAAAACAACTAACTCCTGCTGACAGTCAAGGGTAACACAGAAGACGAGGCTGTGCATATGTAGAGGCGTAGAGCCTGAATAGAATGAACACTGGAGACGAAGGAAACTGTAAAAGGTATGAATAAAATATGCCAAAGAGTTACTAAACTCTAATTTCCTATTCATTTGAAATTGTTCACACTAGTCTGATAGCATCTCCTCTAGTTCAGGTTCCTCAGTTTTCAGCTGAATGGCATTGTCCGAGTCTGTTGAACTAGCTGAGATTTTGCTGTGTTGATATTCCGGATCTGCATACTCTTCTACATTAACGTTATCTTGGTCATCATCTGTAAACACCTCATCGCTTTTGAATGTGGAGTTTACCGCTTTGTCTGAGTGAATGAATTTGAACGCTTTGCGTTCAGCATTACTACTAGAATGCTCTTCTGATTTCTTACATATGCATGCTGTTGGATTTTCATGGAATTCGCCTCTACCTGGTCTTACTTCATTTGGCTCCCCCATGAATCCAATCTGACTGTTTCTTACTCGAGTAGCAAACTCTTCCCAAGGCAGACTGCTTCGGTTCAAGAACAATTTGTACAGCTTTTTAGCATTAGGACGGATTGTGGGCTTGTGCCCAAAATATCTCCTGCAAGAGACAGACATTTCAAAGATGAGTTATCGTTTAGTTTGCCATTTCCCTCTGAATATTAAGCAACTAAGTCAAAACTTTCTTATGAAGTTGAAGAGTTACAATCCCATAGCATACCTCCTTCCAGCTAAAATTTTTGCCATGTTCCCATTGTTGTTTGTCACAAAAACATCACTTTCATCACAAACCACGAAGTCAAGAGCAGCCATGCGTGACGAAAATGGCAAGAAAGGAGCCAGCTCCTCTCTGGCTATAGTCTCCTTAGAATGGATGTTTGGGAATAGTGCTTTGAGTGGTGCCAGTGTCTCTTCCTCTCTATATATTTCGCCAGATGCAATATATATGTGAATGTCACTCCCATACCCAAGCGCTTGCAACATTAGGCCGACTTCTTCGGGAGTAAGAGGACACCTTCCATGCCTTCTTTCTTTTTCAGGGTTGCTTGCCTAAATCATTAATTCATATATTCCAATTTATAACAGCTAAACCAATAATGATGATAAATCAACAAATAGTTTGAAGCTTTCGAATTACTAATAAGGATTAAAGAGGGACAATCGGACTAACATGTAAATTTTTCCATCTCTTGCGTATGGCACCTAATTCACGCCTTTCTTTTTCTCCTCCGCCATAATAGCATCCCGAAAAAGCAAGCATATCAGACTCAAACCTGCGGCATTAAGAAGTTTATTGCCATCACAATATCAAAACTTTCACGCAGGAGTGTTCATTGTTCAATTTACTCAAATCTTCAAAAAAGTGTAATGATGACCGCTTAATCCAGTGCCTGACAGAGCAGCTTCTTTTAAACAGTATAAGCATCATTGGACCTGTTCAATTACGCTAAATTCAACTTCATGAAAAAACTAAGATAATTAAAAGTTGATTCCTAATTCTTGCATGAACAAATGCATTATGATGAATAGTAATCCCAAAAAAAAAGATTTTGTCCAACTTCAGAAAATTTAACTAAAGCAGTTGAATGCCTATGAGTTACCATTATACTGCTCGCCTAGATTCTGAACTTTCCAGTCGTAATAAACTAGTAAATAGGTTAGGCATATGTCAATACTGAACACCATTGAATGATCATGCACGGGAGACTATATTTGATGTGCTGCAGTATACCTTAGGTGGAGGGCGATATAGTGTCTGCTCTTCATTCTCATCTTTTGAACTAACATTTGGCCCATATGGCGAATTGAATCAGTAAACTTCAGTGCATGGTAGTTCACCTTACACCTCAATTTCTGCAAATCGCTTTCCAGTCTGTTAGATAGTCTGTAATCAAATTTGGAGAGCTGTACTACCTGCATGAAATGCAAAAAATGAGTGTGTCGTCCAACATTATGTAACATACATCTAGCTTGCACTAGTTTCAGTACAACAAACGAGATGATATATCTTGAAGGAGAATAGATTATGGCAAAGCAAGTGTTTAGAGTCTTCATTGATCTTATTCTATGTTGCAGGAGTTTATGTAGACAGCAACCATTGTGTCGAATAACCATCATAATATACTAAAGAAAGCATGAAAATTTGGCATAGTTTCACTTACTTTTCTTTTCTTAAGAATTGGTAACACATGAGTTTCGTAGCATGATGGAGTGCATTTTCTAGGAACACGCAAGGACACAAGCTTTTGTCCTGCTTCTAGAGCTGGAGGTTGTTTCACTATCAGAACATCCTTAGACAAATAGGAGATAAACCAGTTGACATCAAATATTTCAGAAAAGTTGCTGCATCAAACACCAAAGCTTAGCAATTAGAAAGGTTCAAAGGGCCTATGATTCACCAAGTAAAAAGGAGCAGCGGCGTTATAAGAGTTTACCAAACCTGTTATCTTTCCAAAATGAGTTATGATCCAACTTGGGAACAACAAGAGTAGCATTTAGTATTCGGGCAGCAACGACAGCATCAGTTATCTGCATCAGATAAATTTAGCATTGTCAGTTGACATTCATTAGGCAGTAATTAACTAGAACCCTTATCTCTTCTTTTCTTTGTTAGTTTTGTGAAAACAAGCATCTATGCCATTGAGTAAAGGATTATATTTCCACAAAATCCTCTGTTTTCAACCAAATGAGAAAACCATTACTGTTGCCTCTTCAAACTCAAATGACAATGCTAGCATATGCTCATCAACCTAGTAGAAGCTGGAACCATTCATCATGTAGCCAAATATATCTAGGGAGTAAAATGAATCTAAATAAAAAGATGTCTTTCATGTTTCTGATCTATGTTAAGGAGAAACTCCTTTAGGTATCATCTAGTTGCAGCTAGAAAATATGTCATGGCAGACAGTCCTATCCCAGCCCATGCACATCAACGAAAGAAATGCAATTCAAAAAGCTTTAAGCAAAAGGCTGGCAATCCCAATCCTAATGCCTTTTCCACTCAATTCCCCTATACAGTCAAAACATATAATTAACTTTGTAAAAGTTTGAATCCACAATTGTCCGCAATCGAGACAAAGAAACTGCATATGCAGTTCTTATCCAAGCAATTATTAGGCAGATAAAACCATATAATAACACTGTATCAGTCAGAATCAAGGCCAATAGACTCTGACCCCTGTTCTTTGTTGATTAAGCCCTCCACTGGTTGCAATCAGCAAGTACCAATCCGGGTAAGTGTTCAGACCTCTCTCTGTCAAAGAAAACAGCATTTCAGAAGCGCAATGAGTAGTATTTATAGCACTCGTCTAGCAAAATACCATTCATATCCAGTAATGTTCAGAGAAGAAGAAATTTGTACAAGAATATGCCGGTCTGTGGATTAATTAATTAGGTAATACATAGCTAATCAAACCTAACATTTTCCTAATCCACACTCACTAACACAAACGGTTATGTCAATCATCAATCTACAAAACCATCCTCTTATTAGAAAAAAAAAAACCTTTCTGCAACTGTTATTGGAGAATATCCCAAGCTTTTCAAAATCCATTCCAAGAGCAGTGTACTAGATACCCGCAATTTAACAAAATATAGAGTAAAGAGTAATTCTTAAGGAAAATTAAACAAAAATTTAGGGGAGAAATGTATAAATCCACTCAAGTATCAAAACATTTATTCATGGTTTTGTAGAAGCCTGTTTATGCAATATCCATGAAAGAATGACAGGAGCGGCCGCGCTGGCCCTCATAGGATCATAAACTCCAACTTTAGAATATGTAATGACTAAATTTTTGAAAACAATGAATCAGCGCATATAATAGAAAATGATAGTCAAAACTGAACCAGGATTAAAAAGACTCACCGTGATACTCATTGCTGGCATTGCAGCAACCATAGTAAGAATCTGACGACTTGGAACTCCACAAATCTCGTTCTAATCTCCCTCCACTCACCTTCATCCCAGATTCAAAATATACAAATCAGGACTAATTGATGAATCAAGATTAAATAATAATCAGATCAACTATTTCGGACTCAATCAATCAGTCAATCGACCACTCACCGGAACAGAGAACACCGCCGCCTGTTTCGAATCCGACCTTACGTCCGCCTTATGCCCAATCTACGTGATCAATGAAAAACACATCAGAGGAGATATTGATTAGAAAGAGAGGGGGAGTGATGCGGGGAGGTACGATGAGGTGGCGGACGTACCGGAGAAGGAGCGAGGACGGAAATGACGACGAAGATAAACAAAATAAAAGCGGAGATGAACGAAACAACCGGCAGAAATCCCTCCCGACTGATTCGGCGCCGCAGTTTCAGTCCAAGCAGGACTCGGAACCCCAAGCTCGACTCACGAATCTTCTTCCTTCCGCCGTTGCTATTACTCCTCATTATAATCGTCGCCGAAATCGGAAGATTCGATACACCGCCGGAGAATGTCAAAAACGAGCAGACATTCCTCAGCCGATCCTTCGCCGCCTTGACGGCGATTGATCCACCGCCGGCGTATTTTTTGGTGTTGCTGAAATGCCGTTCGACGTCGTCGTTTTCGGTTTTAAGCATCTTCGGAACAGACCGAATGAACCAGCAGGCAGCTGCAGAGCCTATCTACGTGAAGACCACCCCCAACAACTCTTCCTCTTCCTGTTCTTCTTCTTCTTATTTAAATCCAACTTGAAAATGCGGGATGGAGGGTTGGAAATTCGCCACGTGAAATTTGGATGACGCTACGCCGTTAGATTGACAAGCTCTTACTCTTGTAATCAGATGGTTTGGCTTTGGTTGGTAACCCAGATAAACAGAAGCTGGTTTTACTTTATTACAAGTAATTAGTAAAACTGATTAACAGTTTAATTTTGTGCTTATCAGCAATTTTTTTTTGAATCTGATATGTTTGGAATATTCTTTTTGGCCCTCTCAAGTTCCCTTGAATTACACGGTCATGCGGTTCGGCTTTCCTAAACAGAACGGAAATTCGAAAACACCATAAATCTTTAGTGCTAAACGGCATAAATTAGATACCAGGCGATCTTATTCATGTGTTTCTCACTGTACAAGTACAACGGATGATACACAAAATGGAAAAAAAAATTCAAGCTTACGATCTTACAACCTCAAATTTGAATCTAAATATTTCTGATTTTATGTGCATTACGATTTAATAAAGGAATACTAATAGAATATCTAATTAGTTATAGATATAATATTCCCATGTTCTCTCGTTTATTTGATACTAATTTTGAAAGAGAAAATTTCCCAAAAAAAAAGTGGACGAATTTCGATTAAAATTGGAAGAAAAACCTCTTACAAAAAAGTGTGAAATTTAAAGGGGCTCTAATTGGCAGTCACGCAAACTTATAGGTCAGATCAAAAAACAACATTTTAATAACCGTACCGTACAAAACGAGAAACAGCTAAATTATAGACGCAAAAATCCACTACGAAACCGGCAAAGCGAAATGTGTGGAACCTTAAACCCGATTGGACAGTTTCTCTGACGAATTTTCACTTTTCATATCGCGTGTTGGCACCGCACCGTAACATCACTGTATCGTTCCGTACCGTATCATTCCTCCTCCAGGCGAGTGACGGTTGTCCGCTTGTCGCGACTTAAGTTCACGTGCACGACACGTGATTTTAGTTAGATATTTGCATGTTAGGTTAATCGGGGATTCGATTTGGCATCGACATCACAATTTGACATAGTCGTTAATTTTTCATATTCAGACGTTTTTAAAGGCTTGGTTGTTGAAGATGTCGGGTAGGATTTAAGTTATGGTATGATTAATTTCTAACGCATCTAAAAGGTAGACGAATTAATAATCAACATATGACTAAAATTGAAATATTCTGTGGTGATAATGGTTCGAATTCCTACTATCATCCGCATGTCTGGTACTACATAAGTACTATCTCTGTCTTTTTTCTATTTTCATTTCGGACAGTTCTCTTTTATACTTTATCTCTCACATAACACTCCCTTTCATACTTTATTCTCCATTCATTTACCTTTATCTTATTTTATCTCTCACACTTTTATTATTTCTTAAAAAATGTGTCACAACTCAAATAAGAAAAACAAATCAGGACGGATGGAGTATATTAGTAAATACCCTATTAACATCACAGAAGACACCACCATTAAATTAGACATACTAACTACGTTGACCTTTGCTTGATTAAGAAGTTCTAGCACAAATTTTCTCCATAAACATAAAGTGATTAGAATCTTATGCAGCCAATATCAAATTTACATTTCGTGGTTATAATCTATCCCTTTTGAATAAACTTTATAATTTGAAAATAATAACATTAAAATTATATCTCTTATCTAAAAGTAAAGCGCGAAACTTTCAATGGGCAACAGTTAGGCTTAGAATTTCACAATACAGATTCATGGTAAGGGCTAGCAACCAAGTTACAGTTGTTTTGAAACTTAGTTTTGTACATTAACCATCCATATATGATCTCTTAGCACCTGTTTGGTTGCGTGAAAAAATGTGAGGAAAGGAAAATTAAAAAAAATTGAGTAAAAATGAAATGTGTGTTTGGTTGTAAGGAAAAAATAGGCAAAATAAGATCAAATTTTCCTTACAATTTTTTTATGAGAAAATCATTTTTCTTTAAATTTTTTTTTCTCACTTTTTTCCACAACCAAACGGAGCTTTAAAGAAAAAATAAAAGGAAATATTAATGTAAATAATCTTTACGATTGGTCATTTTTCAGAGATCATATGTATATTTAAATTTTATTATAGACCACCTCTCTTTTCCCAAAAACACCAGTTTGCATTCTCCGTCAAGTCACGTGCATACATGCACACATTTAACATTATTCTATAAGCAAATTAGTATAAACCACATTTAGGATTTTTCATTTGCCAGAAATCACCTGTATGTTTAAAATTTGCCATAAACCACCTCATAATTTTTTTCTCATAAACTTCGCATTTCGTTATTGTACGTGGATTCTTCCTTTTTTGTATGTTGTACTTAGAATAGGGTTGTTTTAGTTCATTATGACAAGTACGTGCGTACGTATGTACGGTGTATTCGTGGCTACGTTGTAGAAGTTTTGGTTGTTACTGTATTATGTTATATCCACACACCATTGGATTATATAGAAGCTTTTAGTTAAATCAAACAAGTCTAAATACTTTTATTGAATTGTTATTGTCGTCATTTTGAATATTTAAATTATATAATTTTGGAAAATGCTAAAAAAAAAAGAATGTAAGGTGCATGGGCTTTTAGCAATATCCAAACGTAAAGGTGATTTTTAACAATTTCCAAACATTCTGAAACAAAAACTCAAATCTCTCCAGCTTCTCTCCTCGCAAAACCCAACCGCCCCTTCACATCATCAACCTTCGGGGGTAGAGGCGGCCACTCCTCCGCGG
>JAWWMW010001996.1:9436-28065 GCA_035048345.1 Echeveria elegans
CAATGCATGAAAATAAAATAAAAGTAAAACATATAAAGTTTAGAAATGCTCAGGAATTGTTGTTGGTCTTCAAAGTGATCGCCTCTTTATTTTTCATTCTTCGTGGTTGTGTCGGAGTGGTCGAGTAACGCCCCTTGAGGGGGAGCTCCTCTGATTTTCATATGACTCTATGATCTGTGGAGTTCTTACAAAATGAGGCTCCCTTTTATAGTGCTCCAAAACTTTTATATAGTCATAATGACAACATAATGTACTCATTGTGTGCTCATTATGTGCTTATGTCTCTTCACTTCAAAAGGAGTCACCTTGTAGACCAAGTTTATCTATTTTATCTCACTTTCGGTTTGAACAAAAACCAATTTGATCCAGGGATCATTTTGGTCGAAAGGAATTCATTTTGGTCAAGGTGATTACCTCTGAGCATTTGTCTCAGTCGAAATGATTTTGTCTCGGTCGAACTGAATGCTTCTGCCCATTTGGTACGGTCAAAATTATTTTGTTTCAACCGAAAGACTCCCTTAACGTCCGAATCACTCCTTGCGGTCAACATGAAAGTTTTAGAAATTTGAGTCAGCTTTCCAATGCATATCTTGTAACTTATTTATTTATTACTTGGAATTTTTGTTGGGTTTGGAGTTCTTATGGACTGGCTGTACTCCCGTCGTCCCGACGAGAATATTTTGGTGTCTTCATTCGATTTAATTAAGTTTTACAACGTTTTTCGCTTCATTTATAATTTATAATTTTATAATTTTATAATATTTTTTAAATTTACCTGATCAAATACGGTCAAATACAGTGAAATATAGACAAATACAATCAAATATAGATGAATAGTGATGAATGACATGTAGTGTAAATAAAGAGGGTGGGGAGGGGCATTTTTGTCTTATTGTAATGGATATTTAGTGAGAAAAATAAATGAATTAGTGAGGAAAAGTGGATGGTTGGTGTTTATGTGTTGAGGATGTAATGTTATTATTAGTGTAGATATGCACTCATTGAAAAATTGCACTGAAAATTTATTACAAGGTAACCAATGATATACATGAGTCCTGTTACAATTGATTTATAATTCAAGTGCTAAATCCCTCCTCTAATAGCTATTTTTTTTATTACAAGGTAACTAATGGTATACATGATCCTATTACAATTGATTTATAATTGATTCACAAACTCTCTTCATTGCCTTACTTCTTCGACATCAAATGACCACCTACTTCAACCGCATCACATCACTCTACACCACCCTCATTTAAGACGGATAGACTCAACCTCCTCTAACAGCCACTGAATCGATAAAATAGACTGAAACGGCAGGGCAGCTCCTCCAACAACAGCACGTCCTCCAACAGCTCCTCGTGCAGATGCTCTAAGGGCAGAGGACAGGCAGGTGTGAGTTTGGGTCAATTTTTGTACGGATTATTTTGTTTTTGTTAGTTAAACTGGGCCCCCACTTGCCTTATAAGGAGTAGAAAGAGACGTAAAGTTGGATTTATTTACGGAAAAGCCACAATACCAGATTCTCACGCACTTTTATTGTGAGAGGGAGTGGTTTTGGCTGTTGGGGGGTAAAATGGGAAATGTTGTTAGATCTGGGCTTTCGGTTATAGAATGGGGCTCAGTGGACCTGGAGCCACGCGTCTTGTTGTCATAAGATAAAAACTTGGATCTTTATTTTGTCAGATAATGGCAAAACGAGTTTTTTTTTGTGTCGCCCATCCTCATCTTCTTCTTATCCTAATTTCATAATCAGTGTCATCCTCTAATGTCACATATCGAAACATGTTGGGGTGCAACGTGTTTAAGGATTATGACATGACGGGTCTTATGATGGGAATGATTAATACACCGCAAATCCGAAATATCTTAAGAAAAACAATCATTTCTAAAACGACGTCATTTTGATAATGCCGAAATGAACCTCAGTGATGTGGCAAAAAGAGAGGAAAACAAAGAGAGAGCAACAAAATATTTTTCCATTAACAGGAACAGGATACTTGCCAATGTTCGAGGTAAATCATACACAGGATGGAAACACGTCTATTTCTGTAGAAGTAACAATCACAAAGGATTTCGGTTCACGTCCTTATATAGTAGATAACGTGATCGAGTTTTGCCGAGGGCAGCATACCTGTGGAGGGGAGGCACATGTATGTTGTTAGAATTATTCACTAAATAGACCAGACGCATAATGATAAAGTTCTCCAACTTACCACTGAGGCACAAAGGGAGCCATCCAGATCGCATCCCCTGCTTGAATTGGGTACCTGCAAATAATAAAAGGTACCAGATACCGTTTTCATAAAAAACAATTGTTGTAGAGAAAAAGCGAACGCATGAATGAAATAGGGAGTAGAAATTATTTTCATTTATAACAATTTGTGAAATGCTAAATAGCTCGAGTGAGATTAAACACTGATGATCATATGTGCATTATCAATAGTTCAATAAAGGCACTTTTTTTCAGGTTACAGAAACTTTACCAGCTATCGCTAAGCCTGTATATACCCTGTCCTTCCAAAAGTAACAAGCCGTGCTGATTGTAATGAACCTCCTGCAGAAAAAGTTCAATTAAAGACATTTAGACATATCCTGTAGACTTACGGAGGATGAAATGAAACTCCCACTCAAGTAGACATGGTGAAAAACCTCCAGCGAGGTGACAGCTGGTTAGCAGAGAGATGGAGGTTGAATATCCAAAAATGAAAGCTGATATGTTATGTGCACATTTGAAGAGCTTACCTTGACATTAAGATATTCACCAGGTTGAAAATCCATTATCTGCAAGCACGAGCGATTGAATTAAAAAATCATTGGTACAGTTAGTGAAAAGTATGAGATATAAAGATAACAAGTATTCCCAGAATAACAATTTAGGAACTCAATTTAGATTGTATCCACAATTACTGGCGAAACATCAGCGAACTCACATGAATATTGAAATCGTAGGACTGAGAAGTTGGCAAAAGCTTTCTAAGTGCAAAAACCTGGTGAGCCAAAGTCACAAAAGTGCATCATTCAACTGAACTTTTAATTTTCAAAACGAAAATTTCTCCAGGGGAGGCTGGCAAACTTTTTCTACATCCACATAAAACACTTACGCCACAAATTTATTCTCTTAATATCAGTTAACTTAATACCGAACATTTGGAAAGAAAAAAAAACAGCCCTAAAATAGTCTCCTAAACGCAGACGACGGACTGC
The DNA here is from genome assembly GCA_035048345.1 of Echeveria elegans. Lineage (NCBI taxonomy): Eukaryota > Viridiplantae > Streptophyta > Magnoliopsida > Saxifragales > Crassulaceae > Echeveria > Echeveria elegans. The sequence continues at coordinate 12,644 of JAWWMW010001996.1, forward strand.
TGATAGTTTTGGAGCACGTGAAGATTTTTGAGTGCCCAGTGTGGCCCGTCGGGTTTGGTTTCTTGTAGCATCTTTTTTGGTTAATGATATCACATCTTTCAAGGGATTTTTTTGTTGTTGATGTTCGATCATAAATGGCATGTTCACATTACCTCCCCAGGGGTTTCCAGAAGGGGCTGCTGATCTGTTGAGCCAACAATCTCCTGCGTAACATGACTGCCAAGTGATGTATACCTGAGTTTGTGGAGAGTATTAGGGAAGATTGGTTTTTCTTAGTAATTGTATTAGCAAGCTATACGGGAAAGTGACAGTCCATTATTCAAATATTATTGAAGAAATGAGAAAATTGTCACAACAGCAGAAAATGCAAAGATTAGCCACTTGAAGCCGACTTCTTGCAGATCGAGAACGAGATGTCAAATCAGAGAAGTGTCTCTCATTGAATGCATATTATTAACAAGAAAACTGGAATGGTAAGGAATCATGGGGTTGCATCGCATCTACAGTTTGTTATAAATGATACCTGCGCTCAATAACAACAAGAGTGGCAGATGCATCCGCCTTTAGAGAATGCTCAGTATTAGGAGGGAAATGCGCAAATGAATCCACCTGCATCAAAGAATACTTACATCATCAGTGATAGAGACCTTGCAGCTTTTCTATTAAATTGAAGTGTATAAACATATTGCTTACTACAAGTTTCTGACTGATGCCAGACGCATTTGTAAGTGATACAACGCCGTCAACTGTGAAAATGAACCTGATGAATACAAGCGTGTCATGATAATGCTGGAATTCAGTATTTGATACTTAAGGTTAATACGAAATCATTAAAAGGCAGTAATGTTCACCTCTCAACATCCTTTGCTGGAAGGCCAGACTCTGAGTTTTCTGCTCAAGACAAAATGCGTGTGCATGAATGAGCATGCACAACAAAAAAAACATTCGAGCAAATAGTTGACCATTTCTTAAACAAAGCGCAGTCAGTTATTGTTGGAATTGGAGGTCCAAGTGGATCTTGTAAAACTAGCTTAGCTCACAAGATGGCTAATATTGTTGGTTTTGAAGCGGTTTCGCTAGAGAACTACTATAAACCAGAACAAGTGACAGACTTTAAGTATGATGACTTCGGTGCTCTTGATTTAAGTCTTCTATCAAATAAAAGAGAGAGAGAGAGAGTCATGAACTGCGTCTTGATCCATGACAAGACATATCGATAGTTTTCAAAACACAATAGTGCAAAATGTAGAGTCAAAGCAGAAAAAGTAATGCAAAATATCGCATTAACAACCTCACTGTAGATTCAAGTCATCCAAATTGAGTTTCTTTGCATCAACAATTGCGAAAGATGGTTGAATATTCTAAAGATAAGCAAAGACATAAAGCTCAAATATCTGTCTACCTTGCATCTTTGCTAAGTACATAACGAAATGAGAACCCATTGCAGGTGTCACTAAATATGCTCCTAATGTGTTTGCCCTGTCATAACATTATTGGCAGTGAAACCACCAAAGAGAAACAAAAACCGATTAATAATAAAGTAAACTAATAAACAAATTATCCATCTCACCACTCAGGCAAAGGACTGAACACATGACTTTCAGGGGTAATCAGAGCATGGTCTCGTTTATAAACACTCCGGGTGAAGCCAGGCAAGTCTGCAACCAAAGCAACTCAAAATAAGTATTGAATAATTACCTCAAGTCGAATTTCACCATATACTGCGCGGACTTATTATAATAGTGCTTCAAGTAAATTAAACTACACTTCAACTGCTAAACCACATCCAAAGTCAAAATTGGACTTGAAAATTGATCATTCATCAAGCAACCGTGTCATCCTCCCAAATCCCATCAAATTAAAAACCAGAGAATTCGGAAACCCTTTTTTATAACCTGAGTTCCAAGCCTCTCCAACTAACCTTGCAAATGATGAGGAGACAAGGTCGGATTGATGACTTTCCAGTACAGATGATTACCATCAGTATCTGATGACACTGAATTAGCAGTAGTAGCAGAACAAAAACCTTCCTGGCCCAATCCAACCACCAAACCACCTTCAAACAAAAAAAAAATCAATAACATCAGCCATCAAGTTTGTTAGCATCCAAAAATCCAACCCAGACAACCAGTTCAATCAAGACCCAGCACCCCAAACAGTAAAAAGACTCTTATCTTTTGCAAATATAAGCTTAATTTGTTATCATAATCTTATTCAATTTTTGTTGATGCCGTAATTGAAAGTGTACGTACTGAAAGCGGACGATAGGAAAATCAGAGCTACAAGAGATGAAGCGTTCATATTGCGGATGGAGACTGGTGCCGGAAATTGATCGTATTGGAGTGGAGAGATTGAGACTTGTGGTGTTGTGTGACGCTTGGTGGGCTGCTGAGGTGAGCAATGTACGACAAAATTGGAGCGAGTCGGAGGATTGAGGAACACCTAACAAACGACAGCGTGTTACGTCTGATTTTAAAAAATTCTAAGAAATTTATCATGCGGTAAAATTCAATGAATTAAGAAGTGCTCTAATATGATATTGATATATCATATATTGTGTTATATTGTACGATTTAATATATATTGTAATGCAATTTGCAAATATCAATATAGTTAATATTTAAAGAAAGGATTTTTTTTAAAAATAATTTAAAAAAAAAACCCCTGGGGTTGGATCATACAAATATTTTTATTTGAACGGTTACAATTGTGTATTTCGCAAAAAATACTGTGTTTTTCTTTTTGGCCCACTCATTAGTTACATATTTAAAATTGAAAAAGCAATACACAACATTGTAGAACTCGTAGTATATTTCATTAATGCAAACAATGTACATGTACAATTGTACAAAAGACATCATCGAGCTGGTCGGTGTGCAAAACTCATACCATGCCATCTTCAAGTGGATGGTATTTTCAGTTTCTTACTAGACAGGACGGGGAAAATACACGTCACAATCACAAGCAAGCTATGAGTTCCAAAAATTGCCATCACTGAGAGGGCGGCGATGAAATAGAAAGGTTTAAAAGGAATCCAGTCATGACCCCAATGAATCCCACTAACAGTGCAAATTTGAAAGAGAATCCATTGTTGTTTCTCCTTTGTTTTCGCCGTTTTAACACTTCCTGCATCATCATACAGTGACTTATATTAAAAATATGTTAATCTCAGGCAGTTCATGATGATTACAGTCTTCATACATATCCAAACATATTTCAGATAACCAAGGCAAATTGAATTCCAAAATATGCTATATAAAAAATTGATGACTACGACTAGTATTATCTTAAAGAATGAAAATGTACTGTTGTTTGTAAACATCTACATTAAAAGGTATAACATAAAACATAAACATATTGGTTACAAACACCAAACTCGTATACATGATCATCATAAGGGACGAAACCTTAACACCTTGCTACTCATTACTACTGGTTCAGTATATTGAATATACATTCAGGTACGACTCTTTAGAACTTTCAGGGTATCAGTGAGTTACCAGTTCCTTCTGCAGTTGTTGCGTTTGCAGGACCGCTGCATCTCTTTCACTCTTTAGGCTTTGCAGGTCCTGTCAAATAGATGATCCAAAACTTAAAAAATTATTACGAAGTGCGTACTATATTTCACAATAAACAAAAAGCTATATAAGTCCTACACAGATCTAGGCATAGAATTGGTTTAATTGGTACTCTGAAGAAGCGCTAGCTTAAAAACCAACATGGGAATGTTTCAGATTAAATACAAAATGGTATCAGCAACGATCTACCGCTAGTTAGAGGTGGGTTAAATCTATCAGCAAACAGTGACAACGCCACCATTTAAATGGCATGATTCAAGACACAAGTGCTCCTCCGATTAACGATTAGGTCTTTAATAATTTTCCCCCTCTCTTAAAACCTCCTGATCTAAAGATACAGTGACCATGTAGGCTTTTTCTTCAAATAAAGCCTTGTATAACAGACTCAGCAACCAAGTACTCAAGTAGGTTCACATTTTGAAAATATTGACTTTGGGAATCAACTTGCAAGGGAAACTCTTCAAGAAAAACTCACTATTTCATTGGAGGGACTTCTTCTGGGATTCTCATTCAAATCGGAATGGATATAAACCACCCTCAACTTACGCTCCTCAACCGTCCTACCTTTATCCTTATTGAACTGGAAGAAAGAAGAGTGTGGTGAAAAAACCTTCTAAGGATACCAACATAAGACTAGATGGACTTCAATAAAATGTTTTGATTTCGAATGATACCGTATCGGGCGAAAGATGTTCAAGTTCAGAATCTGTTGGCACTACTGCACTCTGTAGAAGAAACTTATCTTTGCAGTGATATGGAAGTTGTTCTCTCGGGATTTGGAGTGTAACTACAGTAATGCAGTGGAGAAACATCTTTATAGGAACAAATAACACTCAATTTTTTATTCAAAAAAGTGCCGTCATCTGACCAATCATAGTCACAATAATACAATGTAACAAGTCACCTCTTATAATGCATGATTCCCAAGGATGCAAAATTCCAGCGTTAGGTCTCACATAGTAACCCTTGGGAGACGTTGTTTTCACCTTTTGAAACAAACAAAAAAAGATTCAAAACAGGCATTCCACGATCAGTCGATCACCAGATGGACTTGCGAGGGGGATTCAAAATAAACCTTAAATGCAACATAATTGTCTGTGTTATTTTCGACCGTGATGTCACAAAAGCTTGGTTTCTGATCAACTGCTCACACAAAACGGTACAAGAATGACGGTAAGTAAGAGCCAGCAACCAAAGTTTCTTGAATACTACTTATCCATTCAAATGCATCAAGTCTTCCCCAGGAAATATCCCTTTAGAATATCATTTTAGTAAACTAACATACATTTTGTTTAAAAAAACTTAATGATAAACTAAACAAAGGCAGAAGCAACTTAGCGAATCCTTGAGCAAAAGAAGAATATTCTTTCAACCACGCCACAAACAGTCGCTGTGTGAGAAAACAAACAATTCCAGCAAGCCAACCAAACAAACAAAACAGCCCATAAAGATAGAATACTCTATAGTATCTTACGAACATAAGTATTATTTTTTTGCTAAAAAAAAACTCAGTATTAATCAAACATATCCGGTCCACCACACCCCATTTACATTCTTCTCTACACCATTTTCAATTAGACAACAAAAATCAATCAACAGAAAATTCAAGATCCTGATTTTGAAGCACACAAAAAAAAACTCATAATCACAAAAACCCTAACTTAGCTTGCTCACAGTCACACATCTTCCATGTTAATAATACCTTATAAATCAGGCATCGGATGAGATTAGAGAGTCAAGAAAGGTTACCGTAGAATTTGAGCTCGGATGGATAGACAGAAACGAGAAGCGAACGACCGAGAACAACCATGATGTTACCGGTCTCCAGGGAAGCCCTAACCTAAAATCGTCAGATCAGTAGCCAGCAAGCGGTGGTTGCCGTATATACACACACACAAACATACCATTACCAACCAACCACGCCGATGATGGTTAGGCTTGAGCTTTATTGAACAGAAACATAAGGGGGAAAAAGCGAGTGCGGGGAAATGAAGAAGGTTGTTGGTGAGATGGAGCGTCAATGTCGGAAATGGTGGGGTGCGACTGAGATTGATTTTCGGGAGGACGCGGTTGGATTGGATTGAATGGTGGTGGAGATTCGAATTTGGAGGGCCATCGGGTTTTGAACAGTTTGGTTTCTCTTTGTTTATATATCCCTCGACTAGTTGCACTAAGGTCGAATTTTTCGATGTGATTTAATTAAGTTTTATAATATTTTTCGGTTCCATTTAAATTTTTCATTTTTCATTTTTCAAATTTTTAATTTTTAATTTTATAATTTTTTTAATTTTTAATTTTATAAAAAATTGAAATCTACCTAATCAAATACAATTAAATACAGCCAAATACGATCAGTTAGTCAAATACAGTCAAATATGGATGAATAGTGATGAATGACATGTAGTACAAATAAGGAGGGTGTGGAGGGGCATTTTTGTCAAAGTTTTATTGCAATGAGGTCTTTAGTGAGGAAAATAAATGGTTGATGGTGGTATTCTTTTATATATTGACTAGCGTACCGTCCGTCGTTTCGACAAAAATACGGCGAGAACAACTACTTATTTCCCTGCTTTTGTCACCCGATGTGCCGAATGTGCAATCGAACCGTTCAAATAATAGTTCGCTATGCAAGCATTGCAAGGCTGCGTGAGAAACTTGCATGTGTGGATATGGTTTATATAGAGTACATTTTTAAGTTTGTGAATTAGTTTAAGCGATATGGAATAAATGTGTTTTGGGCTTTAGTGTTTTTGGTCTGTATTTTTGGGCCTGGGAGAATTTTACCAATGAATTTTATAATTTTAGCGATGAAAAAAGTCGTCGGTATATGTGTAGTTGAGGACATCAAGTTCTATTATATAATAGACAAGTGTCAAACCCGTCGTTCCGACGAAAATTTCTCCATGTTTTAATTCAATTTTAATAAAGATTTCCAACGTTTCTCTCTATAATTTTATGCTTGTAATTGAAATTTTTGAATGCTACGTATTTTTAAATTTTTTTGAATATAGTTTCATTATATTATTTTTAATTTTATGACAACGCGTCATTCCGAATGAGAAATCTATACGTAAAAAATTGATCAAATACTCGGTCCAATACAGTTAAATATACGATCATATACATTTAAATAAAGTCGTATGCAAACAAATACGGACAAATACGGCCAGATACGAAATAATAGAAACAAATATGTATGGATGACGTGTGATGTAAATAAAAGTATTAGGAGGGGTATTTTTGTCAAATAAAGTTTTGTTTTGTCTTTATCATTATTGTGTTTTATTATTCTATAGCGACGAAAATAATGACTTTAGCGACGAATTTTTTCGTGAGTGTTTGTGTGTTGATGATTGTATTCTATTATTATAGTAGATGAGGAACGGAAGGAGATGACGTGGAATTTCATTCAATCCATTTATCTATCTATATAAAAGAATATCTAACTAACAAATCACACATTTATCAACAACATCTAACTAAATTCATACATTTATCAACAACATCAAATTAAATCTCTATCACCTAATTAGTTAGATGTTGTTGCTAAATTTGTGTTTCATCTAGTTAGATGTTCTTTTATATATATACTAGCGGTAAGTCCGTCGTCCCGACGAAAATTGTTTCTCTGTTAAATTTAAATATTTTCTGCACAATTTTTAAATGTTTATTTCCATTTTTTTTCATTTTTTAAATTTCTTACTTAAATTTTTTAAATTTTTTTAAATTTTTAAATTTTTAAATTTTAAATTATTATTATTTTATTATTATATACTAGAGGTGAGCCCGTCGTTTCGACGGACCGCAGCATGAACATACGTTTTTATTTATTTTGTTCCTATATTGTTCCTAACGTTTACTGCTCTAATTTTATTTTTTTATTTTAAGTTATTTTTATTTTGATGTTTCCATACAATTCTCCTCAAATTTTTCGATATATTCTACACAATTTTAAATTTGTACATATGAGTTTTAAAATTTTAATATTTTGTCTTATTCTTCAACAATTTTAGCAACGAAATTAGAGATTTTAGCAACAAAAGTTTTCGTCGCTATATGTGTTGTTGTGGACATGAATTTTATTATATATATAGATTTTTAATTGTTTCTCTTATTCCGATTTATTCCTATTCCTATTCCGGTTTAGGGTTATTCTTATTTTTCGTCGCTATATGTGTATTTTTCTTATTCGAGTTTAGTGTTATTCTTATTTTTCGTCGTTATATGTGTGGTTCATAATTCTCGGATGAGATATCTATTCTATTATATATATAGAAGATATAGATATAAAAGAATATATAACTAACAAACCACACATTTATCAACAACATCTAACTAAATTCATACATTTATCAACCATACATTTACCAATAACATCTAACTAAATCTCTATCACCTAACTAAATCATTCCAACTAAATTAAAAATTAAAAATTAAAATTTAACAGAAAAACAATTTTCGTCGGGACGACGGAATCACCACTAATATATAGATATTTAATTTTAAATGATTTTTTTGTTTTATGAATGGCAGAATGGGGCAGTTTTCAAACGGCGTCTAATACTGTCATCTATGAATGGTATCATATAAAATATGGGCCGGCCCAATATCGGAACGGAGCCCTAATCTTCATGTTCCAAAAATACGAGCTCACTCGCACTCGCACATGTTGAAAGTCATCGGCGCCTGTTGACCTTAGACGTATTTTGCTTTTGATAGTTTTGATTTGGAGTAGGATTTTGCAGTGAAGGCGGTGATGACAAAAATCATTTCTCGATGCTGATCAAATTTAATTTGACCATCGGCGAGTTATATCATTGGCTTGCCGTATGATGACTTGTAATTTGTGCGTGTCTGAGCCTTCTAAAATTCACTCTTTGCCATGATACGTAGTTGATGCTGTTGCTGCTTTGAGTTTGCAGATCTTGCTATTTATTTTATGCTCCAGTATATTGTAAATTCATGCTCTTTAGGAATTTTTGTTAATGCGAAGGATTGTGTAGAACACTGCAAACTTCATTGAATAATTTCTCATATGTGTAACAAAATAGATAATAAGTATTCTTTTCATGCTCAAGCATCTCTTATTAATAAATTTTTTTTTTTTGATTTTAAGTGATGCTAATTGAGCTGAAACTCGGTCTCATAGTCAGTCCCAGCCTTCCAATCACTTGGAATCACTGTCTTGGGTTGTACATACTTGATGCCGTCTGCCCCAGTCACTTAAACCCTCAACATAAGGTTACTTCTTTGTGGGTTGGCTAAATCCCTGGCTGCACCGTAAGCTTTCCTCATACATATCCACGATTTGTAATCTTCATTCAATATGTCTACACCAGTAACATCATATTTGATATTTGCTCGCATTGTACAGAATTATAAGAGCTAAGATAATCAGGGTTGCGGCTGTGCGCTTGGATTTTGATTAAAAGGTTAAAGTTGGGATAACCGCATGAGATTCTTCTGTATGCAATTTCATCACGCCAAAACTCTTCAGTTTGCCTGCGGTGTTTAGATATGCCAAGTTTGTGAACGCCTGTTCAGTTAGTATGAAGTCTGTTCTGTCTCATTCTCCATAGTCTGTTTCTTACTACTACATTTGTTCCATAGTCATTGCATACTTCTGTTACTGTGCACTCTACCTGCTTCAACCATGATTTACAAACCAGCCCCTTCATTTTTGTCCAACTAGCAAAATCTAAGTGCCCAAAAGCCCTGAATATGATAACTTGAGTGGATGAATATTTCAAGGCAAATAGGAGGGATGGTATACTAGTCAGGTCACATTGTAGAACAATTGCCTTATGCTTGAATCAGCTTTCATTTTTTGAACTTGGAGGGGTTTTGAACTGTATCATGAAAATCTTGTGCATCTTTTCATACAAATGGAAGTGGACTAGTGCAATATAGAGTACTTTACCACTGAGGGGCAGCAAGTAATTAAATTATTCTTGGGCGTTTTGTGTGCACTTGATCATCCTCCATTCAGAAATGGTATCTTATTTATGCAGCTTATCTCATATACTAAGCCTTCCATTTGACAACGAAATAGAACATGTGTTCACTTGACAGGCTGGTTATTGTAGTTGCATGGAATGTTGAGGCCTAGGTGATGTGATCTGTATCCAGAGCTGACTAGTGCAGTGGGTTGAACTCCACCCCTCCCTGAAATTTGCAGAGAATTTGAGCAACTAGCAATGTTTTGCGTCGTCATAAACGTGATTACCTGAATACCCTAAATGTTATAGGAGTTTCACTAAGGCTCACATGTACCTTCGTCAAATAAGAGCTGGAGTAAAAAGTAAATACACATTATTTACATTCCTAGTATGGCCTTTGGCCAGTAAACCTGTATTTAAAAGTGTCATTAGTCACAACTGTACCATGGGATTTGTCACAAAGAATGCGAGGAGAACACAGTTGGATAGTCCCTTTGAAGTGCATTTGATTCAAAATCCCAACCACATGAATCTTGAATCACAACAGTCTTGATTTGCGTTGGATAGTCATAGAATCATCAAGTTTAATGTCATGGAGAGAAGAAAAACAATTCCTTATTTCCTTGTTACTAATCAATATCAGAATATGTTCACCTATTGTACATAAAACCCTGTGCATCGTACAATTTTTTATAAATAGAAAAACACTGATCATACCCAAAATCTTCATTACCTTACAAAAGCTGCGCCTTTTTAAGGTCAGCAACAACTCCCTGGTCATCAGGGCTCCTATCGTTGTATACAACCTGATTTGCAATAAGAAAGATAATAAATATCAACTACAGAATGATACATCACGAAGGTAATATTATTCGTCCTAAAGCAATACCTTATCGATGATTCCATATTCAACTGCCTCACTTGGACTAAAATATTTTGGGCGCCTTATGTCTGCTTCAATTTGCTCAATCGTTTTTCCAGTATGCCTTGAGAAGAGCTTCACCTGCAACAAAAGTATCACAATATACGGAAAAGGCAATGGTCATGATATTTGACTTTCACTTCAAACCATTAAGCAGCCAGCAAAAAATAACTTCCAGGGCCATAGTCACTAATACATTTTACAAACCATGAGGATGGCACAACCCACAGATCAATTTTCATTCAATAACTAAGTTGTTGGTACCAGTACCATCAACAATGCAGTCATGATCCCGCAAAGATATACTACTGATTATCTTCTACAAACCAAGATGTATCGCAGGGTAATGGACTAACGGTTGTGTACACATACACCAAATTCACTTTAATAAGCACAGGCCTAAACCTTAGTCTTAGAATGTAAAAGTTTTAAAACACATTTCAGGGTTGGATGGATATCAGATACGTATTGTATAGAACAAAGGTAAGAATTTAGAAAGTCAGCAGAGGTACACTAGCTGGGCGAAGCTCTTACCAACTCTGCCTTGACATTCGTAACTTCTTTTCTCGCAAGCTCCACATCAGTTGCTTGTCCTTGAAATCTTGCTATGGGCTAAACAGTTGGTTGATTAAGATTGAACAAACGGTGTAAGCAATAATTGTGGGAATAAGGAAGAATGTAACGAATAGAGGACGCCGATCTCTAACCTGCTTTATCATGATTGTCGATGATGGCAAAGCAGATCGATTTCCTTTGGCACCGGCAGCAAGTAGCAACGCAGCTTCTCCCCAAGCATTACCAACACAAAGCGTGAATATAGGTGGTTTCACATAGCTGCAGCACATGATTTTAACGTCAGTAATTGTCCAAAGTCTGATGGTTCTTATCAACTGAAAGAAAAACATCCACATCATCTTTCATCTAAAGCATGGCGAAGCAAAAAGGGGTTCAAAGTATATGAATCTCTGAATCATCATAAGAACTACATTAAATACATTTTCAAATCTGTTGTATGTGTAGCATTTACTTGAAGTAGTTGTTGAAGAAGAAAAAAAATGTATACAATATATTACGTGAATGGTTATACCGCATGACATCGTATATCGCAAGAGCTTCTGTTTCATACCCCAGCTTTTCACCACCCTAAGGAAACATGTGATAGTATTAGTAATAATAACGAGGAAAACTATCGCCCAGCCGCAGCCATAAACTCCACAGAAAATGATAAACAGAGTTCCCTCTAAGGGTAAAATTTGTTAAAGGTGCCGAAATGTTTGTTGTGGAGTACACGACCCCTGACTCTCTTGTTTCCATGTGCTACCAATCATATGTCAGCCAAAAAGTACAGAACATGCGATCCAAGATCCAAAAACTAAGGCTCTCACTAGAATTACTCGTTCCCGTAGATGCCAATATCTATCCTAATAATAGGATAGTGTCCTCAACACACAAATAGTTAGGACAATTTTTCGTCGCTAAAGCCTTGATTTTCGTCGTTATATGATAACAAAACAAAATAAGAATAAAAACAAAACAAAACAAAACTTCATTTGACAAAAATACTTCTCCCCATACTTTTATTTACACCACACACCATCCACACATATTTATTTCTATTATTTCGCATTTGGCCGTATTTATCCGTATTTGTTTATATATGACTTTATTTAAATGTATGTGACCGTATATTTAATTGTATTGGACCGAGTATTTGATCAATTTTTTTACATATAGATTTCTCATTCGGGATGACGGGTTGTCACAAAAATAAAAATAATATAATGAAACTATATTCAAAAAATTAGAAATATGTAGCATTTAAAATTTTTAATTATAAGAATAAAATTATAGAGAGAAACGTTGAAAATCTTTGTTAAAATTGAATTAAAACATGGAGAAAATTTACGTCGAGACGACGGGTTTGACACTTGTAAGTTTATAAACAACCATGTATTGTTACGGACGTACTAACGTACTGGACGTGGCAAATAAGTGTAGGTTGGTTGCTAGATTTTAGAAATGATTGAGTGCATTTTAGTCAATCAAGCTAGGCAGATATTATACCAATTCTGCATGTTTCTGATCGAGATCATGTTTGCAGTCAATTGCTAGTGATGCTTTAAAATTTCAGAAATGTTGGAGTACGGTTAAGCATGACTTTGTTAGTGATGCTTTAAAATTTCTTAACAATGGCTACATTTATCCGCTGACTAATGTAACTACTATAGTGTTGATTCCTAAAGTGGCAGACGCGTCTAAAATGCAAGAGTTTCGGCCAATAAGTCTCTGTACTATTTTAGCCCGTACGATTTTAAAGTGTCTATCTTTTAGGCTGGGGCTGGTGTTAGATAAGATTATATCTCCCAATCAAAGTGTTTTTGTGCGTGGCCGTAGTATTATGGACAATGTGGTTATAGGTCAGGAAGTTTTGCATTATATGCATACTTCGTCAGCTAAAGTATCTCACTGGGGAGCTTTAAAGCTAGACATGTCCAAAGCATATGATCGAGTTGAGTGGCCTTTTCTCAAGGAAATGCTTCATAGATTGGGCTTCGCCGAACAATGGGTGTCCACTGTTATGAAATTTGTCACATCAGTATCTTATAAGGCTCGTATTAATAATAAGTTCAATCCTATTTTTTCTCCTGATCGGGGTCTTCGTCAATGAGACCCTATTGCTCCTTACCTGTTTCTTATAGTGACTGAATGGATGTCCTTGCAATTGTGTTCCTTGAATAGTAGAGGCTTGATTCAGGGGATTCGCATTGCTAGAGGGGCTCCTAGGGTGTCTCATTTGTTTTTTGCTGATGATTGCTTGTTATTTTTCAAACTAAGGGAAGGTGTTTCATCTGTTATCAAGGTTACCATTAGGAGTTATGAGAGATTGTCAGGACAAATGATTAATTACGATAAGTCTGAATTGATGTGTAGTAACAAGACCCCTCTCCAGATACGAATGGATTATTGCTCAGCTTTGGATGTTCGACTAGTGTCTAGATTCCCTAAATATTTGGGGATGCTGGCTGATGTCTCGGGTCATATGGTTAGCTCCTTTACATTTTTAATTGATCGAATCACTGATAGGATTTCAAGATGGAGTAACTGTAATTTATCCAGTGGTGGGAAGGACATTGTGATTAAGTCTGTTTTGTCTGCAATTCCTGTTTATCCTATGTAGTGTTTCTGGTTACCGAAAAGTATCATTTCAAAGCTAACGTCGTTGATTCTGAAATTCTGGTGGCAGTCTTCGGACAAAACTACCAAACCGGTTCACTAGATTAATTCTAAAACACTTTTTCGTCCTAAATGTGAAGGGGGGCTGGGTTTTAGAGATTTGAAACATTTTAACAGAGCCTTACTTGCCAAGCTTTCTTGGAGAATTATTGATCAACCTCTTTCGCCGATGGCTAGAATATTCAAATGTAGATATTTCCGATCGTGCTCTCGGTTTGATGCAAGGATTGGCAATCGACCTTCAAGAGTTTGGCGTAGTATTTTTTTAGTGATTGACTTGGTTAAAAATGGTGTTGAATTTGATATTGAACATGCAAGATTTATATGGATTTCGCATGGGACTGGTTTCTCTGTTAGAAATGCTTATAATCTTAGTTGCACCAGTGATACTAATGATGCCTTGTTTTATGGGCAGCAATCAGATCCTCGGTCATCTCATCCTTTTGGAAGCTTCTTTGGCGGCTTACTCTTCCAAGTAAAGTCAAGATCTTCGCGTGGCGGCTCTTTCATGGAGGGCTCCCAACTGGTCAGAATTTGATAAAGCAGCATATTGTGGATCGGGCTTCTTGTTTCTTTTGTGGATTTAGGGTTGAGCCGGATTTTCATGTTTTCACTACTTGCTGGTGGTCGGGTTCTATTATCAGACATGTAGGGTTACTTTTATCTCTGGATCCTCGACGCTATGTCTGTATGGCGGATTGGCTATTTGATGTATTTCGGGACATGTCATTTCAAAGCATTAGTTTACTTCTCATTACCTTTTGGAATATATGACATGTTCGAAATAAGGTTCGTACAGGTGACTCCTTACCATGGTCGGATAGTATTGCTAGGAAGTGTGTTGTCTTCTTAAAAGGGTACTCGCAGCCAAAGGGCCTCCTTGATTTTGACATCCAAAATCCTAGCCTTCGGTGGTCTCGACCCCCGACCAGTGTTTTTAAAATTAATAGTTATGCTTCAGCAAGGGTGAATATGGCCAAGTGCTCGCTTGCTGCTATCTGTAGAGATAGTCAGGGCCTTATTTGTGGGATCTATGTTGATTATCTTGACAATGGGCTATATGCAAATGATATTGAATTCAGGGCTTTTGAATTGGCCCTCAGGCTGGCTCTAGATATGGGGATTAATCATGTGATATTTGAAGTGGACTCACTGTATGTAATTCAGATCATATATGGATACCAAAGTTGTCCTTGCCAGTTGAGGCATACTTACCTCAATTGTTGGGCTCTGCTTACTAGGTTTCGTAATTGGAGCATTAGAGCTATCTATCGTGAGGCTAATGAGATTGCAGACAAGATTGCGTGTTATGCGTCGACCTTTCAGCGACAATGGGCTAGGTTAGATGCTTGTCCTTGGTGGTTCAAGGATTTCGCTTCTTGTCCTTGGTAGTTTTATTTTTAAAAAAAATTCTTGAGATCATGTTTGTATAAACATACAAGTGGTGATCCCGTCGACACGACGGGAATTGTTTCTCTGTTAAATTTAAATTTTTGTATTTAATTTTTAATTTTTGTATTTTTAATCTTTTTAATTCCGACGGATATGCATCGTCCCGAGTATGCAATCAAAACGGTCAAACACGGGCGTGACTCGATCGATAAAATTTTGGACCCGTGTGGTTTAATTTTTAAATTATAATGGGTCAGATCGGACCCGGGCGTGTGTTGTGTAAATTTTTAATTTTTTAATTTTTAATTTTTAATTTTTAATTTTTAATTTTTAATTTTTAATTTTTAATTTTTAATT
>JAWWMW010001998.1:9902-20238 GCA_035048345.1 Echeveria elegans
GAAAGTGCTAACTACTGCACCCATCATTCAAGCACCAGACTGGACGCAGTAGTTAGCACTTTCCGCAGCTCCTCAAATGATTCCTTGCAGTCCTCATTGAATTCATATGGCACGTCTTTTTGCAGCAACCTAGACATCGGTAGTGCAATTTTTGAAAAATCCTTCACAAACCTGCGATAAAATCCTGCATGTCTTAGAAAAGACTTGACGCCACGCTGATCAGTAGGATATGACAGCTTACTAATAAGATCGATTTTTGCCTTATCTACCTCTATCCCATTCTTAGAAATAATATGTCTAAGTACTACACCATATGACACCATAAAATGACATTTCTCATAGTTAAGCACAAGATTCTTCTCTACGCAGCGCACTAACACTTTTTCTAGATTGCACAACCATTCATCAAAACTATTCCCATGCACAGTAAAATCATCCATGAACAGCTCAACGCAATCATTTAATAAATCTGAAAATATACTCATCACTACGCGTTGAAATGTACCTGGTGCATTACACAATCCAAACGACATGCGTTGGAATGCGAATGTGCCTACTGGGCTCGTGAATGTTGTTTTGTCCTGATCCTCCGGTGCTATCGGGATTTGATTATAGCCTGAATAACCGTCAAGAAAGCAGAAGTAATGTTTACCTGCGAGTCTATCCAACATTTGATCAATGAATGGTAGCGGGAAATGGTCCTTCCGTGTTGCAGCATTTAGCTTTCTGTAGTCAATGCACATCCTCCATCCATTTTGAATCCTTTTAGGGACTAGCTCTCCCTTGTCATTCTTTTCAACAATAATTTTGCCCTTCTTCGGTACCATATGAACTGGGCTCACCCATTCACTGTCTGAAATGGGATAGATCACAGCTGCATCATAAAGTTTTTGTACCTCTTTTTGGACAACCTCCATCATGTTAGGATTCAATCTTTGTTGTGGCTGTCTAACAGGTCGTGCTCCTTCTTCAAGTAATATTCTGTGCATGCACACACTCTGGTTTATTCCTTTTATGTCCGCTATGGTCCATTCGATAGCTGCCTTGTTAGCCTATAAAATGCCCGCCCAACGTGCTTCTTGCTCAAATTTCAATCCACCTTTTATAATGACGGTTAACGTATCTCCTTCCCCAAGAAAGATGTATTTCAAGTGGTCCAGAAGTGGCTTCAACTCAATTTCCGTGGCCTGCACAATTGATGGAACAATACTTGCACATAATGTTGAATTGCTAGGATCAGACCTTTCCTTATTTGTGTCATCTCCTTTTAATCACTCAACAGCTTCCCATACTTCATGTAGGAAGTGTTTGGCATAAGCAATATTTTCCACTCCTTCCCATATGCATATTTCCAAGGCATCTTCAGTGCTTGGAATATCAGATTTGCAAGCCGCTTCTTCAATGATATCTACCACATAAATTCCTACAAGGTCGGGTGGATATCTACTACTATAATAGAACATGTAACTAATTTCCCGTAACTAGATAGTTAAACTTAATATAATTACCCACCATAATTTCAATCCTAACGGTTGCTAATTGTTCAGCCCATTCCAGCCCAACCTTATTCCCACGTCACGCGTCCCTCCCTCGCATCATCACCTCTCACCTTCCCAGTCGAACCTAACCTCACCTCATCTCACCGTTCGCCCACCCCCCCAAACCCTCTCACCTTATCTCCTCACCTCACTTCATCGTCGCCGTTCCGTCGTTCCTCACCATCCCCTCTCACCTTTGTCTTCACCGTTCCGCTGTACCTCCGAAACCCTCTCACCTTCGACGCATCTGTCCCAAACCCTGTCACCGTCGTCGCAACCCCTTCCAGGCCCCTCCCGCAATACCCCTTTCCTCCCTTCCTACCGCACCTCCAGCTTTCGACGGGGCAATTCCCGCAAACCCACGCCCCATCCCTTAGTAGCGAAGCCCCTCCCCCTTCCCTCAGACCCACCCGTCACAATCCCGTTCGGTCCTCGCAGGTTCGATTGAATGCCCACTGGCCAATATTTACATAACTGATTTTTGGCTTTAATTTGTATTTCTGCCTCCCCTGCGTCAATCAGCTTCTTACCTTCATCTTTTTACTCACATTTGGGCATCTGTTTAAATTTGTTGCGCATCTGTTAAATGTTGGTCTGTTTTAATGTTGTGCTCAAAGTTGTTAAGCTAGATTTATTTTCCTGCGTTTGCAACTGTGGCTTTCTGCATTTTCAGATTTTGTTGATCCATTTATTGATAACTTTGATTTCAGAATTCCTTTAGCATTGTGTACGTGTTACTGGCGGTCTGAAACCAAGTAAAGTAAACTGCGTCTATGATTCTTTGGTTTTCGGTTGTGTAGCTGAAATCTTCCAGGTTCATTTGGTCATCATTGGGTATTTGTCTCTCCTCATCTCATGCCTCATATATGCTATAGGTTACTTTTTTCCACTGATTTGTTGAAACAGTGTTGTTTCGCGTTACTTTTTTTTCTTACATGATTTCAAATCGTTTTTTTGTTGACTGTTGATGGTGAATTTTATGTTGTCTAATATGATAGCCTCACTCTCAACTCTCATGTATCGATTTGTCGCTGAATATGTGCAGTTGAATTAGAAAAAAAACAAGCATGAAGGTCTTTAATTTTTGTTAGATTATGTTCTGAAATATTAGACTCCTTTTATATATTTTGAACTTGAGTTCTTTCCTCTTTCAGATTAAATTTCTCATGCCATTATGGTCTTAACCCTGTGCTGGTGTTCGATGGAGAGCTGCTGCAAATGAAGGGTGACAAAAATAGAACAAATGTGCAAGGTACTTGATTTTGCCACTTCGGTTATCCGCTTTGCTGTACTTTCATGTTTGCTATTACTTTTTCCCTTTCGATTGACCAGGTATGTATTTTCATTACTGCTGCAGGCGTAGAAATGAACTTTTAGCTAACTCACCTTCTTCCCTTTAAATAATTCCCATTAATGAAGTCCTCAAACTCAAGCTCATGCTCCCATGTTTCCCTTTTTTACAGAGTCTAGGATTGTGCATTGTGTAGGTGCTGCTGGAGGTCTGGAAGCAATTGACGTTAGCTCAGGTAAGATTCATACATTTACGATTATTTTTTAACGAATTTGCTCAAATGTGTAAAAGTTCACGACTATTTATGCATTTGTTGTTTTCGTTTACATTTCTAATAACTGTCAACTTAAAACTACGCAAAATATTTTCCTCAAACACAAGAACTCCCCATTCATTCGTTTATTGCATACGCCTTTATGTACATGCTTCCTTCACTTAGTCAATTTACTCCTTCAAAAATGGCGTGATGTGTTTTATGATTTTTGAGAACTGTCTAATTAAAACAACGCAAAACATTATCATCAAAAACATGATTTCCTTAGAAATGTTTTGCTTTTTTGGAAGCTTCGCCTCTATTCGTTGTGGTCAAGAATGTAAAATTAAAACTACGTAAAAACATTTTCCTCTAACACAATAACTCCCCATTCATTCGTTTATTGCATACGCCCTTATGTACCTGCTTCCTTTACTTAGTCAATTTACTCCTTCAAAAATGTCGTGAAGTGTTCCATTATTTCTGAGATCTGTCTAATTAAAACAACGCAAAACATTTTCCTCTGAAACATGAATTCCTTACAAATGCTTTACTTTTTTGAAGCTTCGCCTCTATTCTTTGTGGTCAAGAATGTCCGACACTGAAGAGAGACGTTATCTTGCACGTGTACGTTATGCCTCACAACGTGCAACTGAGACACGCGCTGAACGAGACAACCGAGATTGTAACTTCATATGTTTCAGTTCGTTCTTATTTGTTTCCAACTGTGATCCATAGGTCTGGTGTGTAACTTCAAATGCCTTTATTCCTCTCAGCCATTGACTGCTTATTCTTTTAAATTTGATGACTTTGTTTTGCCTTTTATGCTTTTGCAGTGTTTTTATGGTTAACAACTGCTGATGCGTAGTCTATGGAGAAGATTTCCTTTGTTGATAAGTTGAAGTCCGTGGAGATGTCTACAGCTTGAGCTGCCAAACAAAATTTTTGAATTGTTGTTAGCAGAAATGTTGTAATGTAGTTATCATTTGTTGTTGCTGTTGTGATGTTCTAAAATGTTATAAATTTTTATCACAACCTACTGTGTTGTTCTCCTCAGTTGGTTCTCAGATGTTTATGCTCACTGTTGTCATTGTGATGATATTAATTTTCGCTGGATTTATGCTCTTAATTGTTTTATCCAATTTGTTTTGTTTTTTTGTGCTAAAGTTGCAGGGTACGTTGTTGTGTTAAAATGTTGCGTACCTTATATCTGTCTGTGCCCGTCGCATCCCGTCGATTCGACGGGCTTGCCACTAGTCCTACTATGTTAAAAGATACTGTACTTGTAAAATACAAATAGTTATATTATTGTGCTTCATATTCCATTGTTACTGTCATTGCTCATTTTCTACGGTGCTTTTTGTACAATAAATAATTTGTTATTAAAAAACTTAGCTGCCACCATCCTGGCAGCAAGCTACTTTGTGAGATCATTGGGCATAGAGGGAGCACTGTCTTGGAGCAGCTCCTCTACAGGGTTTTGTGCTCCCCATACAGCTGCATCCTGATATCCAAGCTGGAAAAGTATGTCTAGAATTGCGTCTTCTGCAGGCTCAAGAGCCCAATTGAATAACTGCAGAGGTGTGATAGTCAGACTGGGCACATTGTCCAGAAATGCTGCGGAGATAATTATTGGGAATGGGGTGTTGTTACCTGACGGGGGCTTGCTCTATTATCAGGATTGCAATCCGGACTAATTCCTATCCCTTCTAGTCCCATCCGAGCAGCCGGAAAGGCACAAATACGAACCTGCAGTTTCAGCATTAAAAAGTGCTAGCATGACTAAAAATAAAAAGACATACTAGTGGTGATTGCATTTCCACATAATCAATCAAGTGTTGGAACTCAAAAAGCATTAAGCCTACTCAACAAAGTCGAATACCAAAGTCCAGAATATACTAGAATTAGATGGCACCACATCAATTCCAGAAAGTCCATGTGGGGGAGGACCTTTACAAGTCAGTTCTTTACAAAGAATGTCTAAATGAAAATCCGGACTATATCATGGTTTTGATTTAGTATAAGCAACATAACACACTCCAAGCATGTACCGTTTTCTCAGCGGACGTTGGTGGCATAAACAACGTTAGGCCTCCGTCAATGCAAAGTTTATTGCGAAACATAGTTGCTGGTCTTGGTGCTAAGTATCTGCTTACAAAACATGCAATTTACGTACTTTAATATATTGTATGTGTATTACGACTGTATACGATAATTTGGCTTTACCTACCCAGGAATAAATGAAGAGGTAACTACAGCATTAATTAGATCTTCTTTACTGTCAAACTGATCTACAAGTAATCCCCTTGGCCTCCAAAGGAGTTGGGTGACTGCCACTGATACGAGCAAATAAAAAGGATCAGTTGTATACACTGGCCCCTGGTAATCTTGTATAACCAAAAAGAGATTTGGCACCCAACAACAGAGACTACTACCATCAAATTCTATATTTGACGCCTAGTTGTTTGGTTGAGGGTGATTTTATAAAAGGAATGTGAATCTCACCACGGACTCTTCCATTGGCTCTTATGTGGGCATCATCGGGTAGGAACTTTTCAAGAATGTCTTTGAGAACAGCCTGCGCATAGTCGCGCACACACAATATAGTAAATATTAATTCATTTATGCTTTCAGGTCGTACATATAACAAAACAACTTGAGTTACGCAAATTTGAGCCAGAATATCACAAATTATACAAGAAATTGGCAGAACCAATACGTGCACTTACATATCGCTCTCATCAGTTATGAAAATCAGATAGCTTTCAAAGCAAAAATGATCAGAAACAACGCTCACCATAAACTATTCAACTAACTTGTCCACATTCAAGACCACACAATCCATCTAATAACAATACATTTAAAAGGAAAACATACCCCAAGACGGAATGCTGTTCCCTTCTGCCGACAATCATCAGCCAAAATCTTAGTAGCTTGAAGAGCTTCTTGCATGCTGGCTCCAGATGCAACCACGGCACATACTATTGCTCCTGCCGATGATCCAGCCAACGGAGTTGTATCCTTCATCAAGAGGCCAACTTAAGATTAAAAAGACTACATAAATGAATCAAGAATAGATCAACAATTTCCCAAAACAAGAAAACACTCGTCCAACATAATGAATCTCTCGTATTACTACAAGTATCAAACCTTGATATACCCTTTCTCCATGAGATAATCAGCAACTCCAAGATGATAAGGAAACAAAAGGCCAGCAGCAGAGAAACTAAATCCAGGACTAGTAACAACAGCTCTCCTCCTCTCGGCCTCAACATCCTTCTCCCTTTGCTCCCACACCACTTCCGCACCTCCCTCTTTCTCCACTACCACCGACGCAATCCTCTCCTTACCCTCACCACCACCACTCCTCAGCCCATCCGGCAACCTCTCAAACAATTCCACATCCACAGTTCCACTATTCCTATTCAACCTCCTGAATAGCGACGACGCAATACCCAAAAACACCTCTCCTGTCGCCACAGCCAGCGACCGCTTCTCGGCAGACACCGGTGTCGTCAGCTTCGGCGAATTGTTAGAGGATGTGCAGATCGACATGGTCTGAAAATTGGAGTTAGGGTTTCGTGATTTGGGGAAGGAACTACGGTTACAGAAGATGAGCGACGATAGTGCAGCCATTGAAGCAGTTTTACAAGCGTGGTAGTTGTATCCGCTTGGAGCTTTGCGCTTCATTTTCTCCATTAATTAGATTAAAATTCTGGTTTAGGAGATATTATCAGTTTAATTAGCAATACGAATGACTAATTGACTATGCCGACCGTCCGTTTTGCTGTAAGTTTATTACATCCAAGTCCCCAAAGTTACATAAACTACAAAAAAGAAGCCGAGAGATGATGAGTCCAAGGCCAATACAAAAAGTAATCATTGACATTGAGATACTACCAATACGACGACGTTACACCAAACGAATCAAAGAGTAATACATCCATTCGGGCGATTATTACAGAGAAGTCCCCAAACTTATGAGATTACACGAGAGGTCCCCGAAGAAGAAAGGAAAAGTTTTGGACTATGGGAAATGAGTCCAAACAGAATCAAGAAGAAGGATGAACTTTCTTACCAGGCAAAGGCGACGTTTTGATACCTCTAAAGGCGGATTTCATGGTGGAGGCGGCGGAGGAAGCGGCAGCTTCAACGTACTTCTTCGAAGCGACGTAAGCGGAATTCTCCATTACTTTCCCTAATCGTCTTGCCCTTTCACCCATTGCTTCCAAGTTCTTCATCTCATCCATCGCCATCCGATCGAATTCCTCCTCAAACCTTCTGAACTCATCCATCGCGCTTTCCATGATCGAATCGAGGTAGTCCTCCGCTTTCTGAAGTGATATCTCGGCTTGCTTGGCTTCCTCGCATTGCTCGAGCTCTGCCGCTGCCCAGGCGTTATAGGATTCGAGTTCGAAGAGCTTCATTAGGTCTTCGATTGTGGATGGATCGAAGGTCCTGTCGGTTAGCGCTTGGTGCGAGAAGATGGTGAATTGGGCGATGAGATCTTCCATAGCTCTCTCCACTGAAGCTTCGCGGTTCACGCTGAGGTGAGTGGATTTCTTCAGTACATTCCATCTTTGGTTTTATTGATTGATTATAGAAAGGTGGAGGGAAGGGGCAAAACGGGAAACTGAAAAGAATTGATCGGGATAATGCAAAACAAAGGGCTACTTTCGTAATTTGGAAGGGGCCCAATGAAATGATTGGTCCTGATGATTTAGCATTTATGCTCTCTGATCTGTTCAGTGTTCAGTACTAGTAGTATCAAATTTATAAAACTTTTGTTGTTAAAATTTAATTTTTGATTAGTAAATCTCCAATCCATCACATAGTTCATCCACTATTGGTCAGTCCACCTCACTCAGTCCACCATTCAGTTCAAAAATTCAGTCATATACTTAAAAAATTAGAACGGAAAACGTAGAGAAAAATTAGAAAAATCGAACGAAAATATACATAAAAATGTATGTTCAAGCCAAGATCCTTTCGGGACGACGGATTCACCTCTAATAGACTATACAAGAAAACACAACCTATAATAGCATCACCAACAAAATTAAACTGTTTGTGAAGCATTTTTACATAGTACTGTACTTGATTAATTAGTTTCATGGGTAGATTAACAAAAACTTGTGTCAGTTTCATGGGTAGATTAACACATCTCTAATGCTTTCTTTTTGAGTTTAGAGATAATGTATACTTGATGAAAAAAGTTACTATTACCGTTGTTGCCACCTTATCTATGCTTTTCTCATCCGCGTGATAAATTAAATGCCTTGCTTATCCGCATTGTTTACAAGGTATTGATTATCGGCACTGGTAAAATACTAGTTTAACAGTTCTTTGATCTTACACTATGTCATTCAGGTGATATTAAGGTCTTGAAATTGTATAATGTTGCCCATTTTGTATGATGTTAGTTGAAGTATATGAAACTGATGAGTTTTTTATGCCTGATGCCACTGTTGGATTTAACTATCTAGTGCTGAAAGATCGTTGGGTTGAATTTTTTATGGACAGTAGCATGTTAGGGGCAAGGATCAAATTGGACTAGTTAATGGTTGTGGACATATGTTGTAAGTTCTACCGGTTACCAATGGATGCTGTCGGACCATGCACTTCTTTGATTGCGGTCAATATGGGAAATGCATTTCCATACTGCACTGTTACACTTGAAGCCACTACCAAAGGCTATTTGCCATACACGGTCACCTTTCTTCATTCTTCCTTTTGCCTCCAGGTAGCTCAGCTCGTACTGTATCGATGAAGAGGAAGTGTTACCGAATCTGTGCAATGTCACTGCCCTCCCTCCTGCGTGTATGCAGAAATGATCAAATGCCTTTCTGAAGTTTAGGCACATGGGTCTTGGTCATCTTGCCTGTAGTCCAGATTCTCTGATGGATGATAAACCAAGCATATTTCAATTGCTCAGAATATGGGAGTACAAGAGGTGCCAACTATGTTATGTTTTTTGTATAGGTTTTCCCTGCAACATGTAGTAGCATCTTGGACAGGGATATACCCACTTTCCCATCTTCGTCAGGCCCTTGGAATACTGAACTATATGCGTTGCCATCTGATCCCATGTGAGTTCTGACAAGGTGTTGGAGCTTGTGTTTGGATGATCTACTGCCCTGCTTCTTATTGGATGATCCCATGTCCTTTTCGCATGCACCGACCAAATTTCAGCCCAATCGGCCACCGCCTCGATTTGCTGCTGCCAAATAAACTCTTGAAAATATTGCACCTCTCTCTGCATCAAAAGGTCTTTAACAATTAAAACTAGACATTGTTGATAATAATTGCTGATTTTGGTACCAAGGTTGTGACTAACCTCAAGTTCAAGCGTTTCTGGATTTGTTGCATAGTTTTGGTTTTGTTTTGGAGTGAGAAATAAAAATTGGGAAAAATGTCATAAATCATGAACTTGTAAAATGCAGACATTTAAATCTTCAACTTCAAAAAGTCCATTTAAATCTTTAACTTCAAAAAGTCCATTTAAATCTTCAATTTTTGTTAACTCTCACTTTAAACCTTCAACTTGTGTTTAATCGGCCATTATAGGCATGTCGTTAGAGTATCCGTTAGAAATTTCCGTTATAAAACCAAAAAATATATCAAAAAAATATATCAAAAAAACTTTGAAAAATTCAAAACTTCATTAAACACATAAGTAAAATCCACTTATTTAGTATTCCTTTTTATAAACAAAATTATGCCTCAAGAATAATTTTGTATATTTCAAATATTTACCAAAATGTAGCATATAATTTTATCAAAAATATAACAAAATGTTGAATAATTTGCAATTATTGTTTTGAATGTCTATGAATTTCAACAATTTTTTGTAATATTGTTTGCTATTTTTATTAAATATTTATATGAAATATTATGGGAAATTCAAGTTTTTTGAAAAATTTATATTTAAAAATGACAAAAAAAATTAAAAAATTTCCTTAAAACTTAGATACATACAAAAACATAATGGAAATCTATTCAAAATATTTGTTATATTGTTTATAAAATTTTGTGTTACATTTTTGTAAATTTTGAAAATATTAAATTAAATTTATACTCCCTCTGTCCCATATTTTTCTTCTCATTTCCTTATTTGGTGTCCCAAAATTTTCTTCCTGTTTCCTTAAATGGAAATTTTTTCTCTCACAATTACACTCTCTCTCCAATCTATTCATTTTCCACTTATTCTCTTTCCTACTTTTTACATTCTACTCATAATTTTTTTCTCTCACA
>JAWWMW010001999.1:32362-48785 GCA_035048345.1 Echeveria elegans
AAGGAACATCATTTTACTATGCTACATCGTGAAACTGAAAAACTTAGATCCGATATTGACAGAATGAGGAGCGAGCTTAAGTAAGTTTGATAAAATAGCAACTTATTAGTTTCTCTATATTGGGTCTCTTGTTGTCAATAATCTCATTGTTATCGATCTCAAGGTACGAGATTGACAAAGTCACCGCTGGTCAGCGTCTGGACTTGAACCTCGAAAGAGGGTAAGTTATCAACAAATTCATATTTTCCCCCATGCGTTCATTACCTATCTTCTACTTTGTACCAATATGCAGACGAATCCGTGATGAGCTTGCCAATCAAAATGCAGAAACAGCCAATCTTACCAACAAACTAGATAGGGTAAGCATTGCTAATTAGTTAAAATGCCGAATATATTTGCAAAACACATAAAGTATGGAATTTATTTCTTCAGGAAATATATGCTTTAAGGGCTCAGCTGGAGGCGGCCAAATACGAGGTAATCAAATACTGCATTGGTACTGTGGTTTCCATATCCGCCGTGGGTCTAGCAGTTCTTCGTATCGTGTTATAGTTCATCGTACCTCACTCAAAATAACTTGTATGTACGCCACATGCTGATTGATTCTTTACATAGCTCCATCTGCTTCCATGCCAATTGCCAAGCATGAAAACTGTCCGCATCTAGCCCTCCTAGATCGGTCGATTCTAGATTGTCATCTCTTGTTGTACTTGTCCTATTCATGTATCCCACAACAAGAGAGACATACATATATAATTCTGTAAACCCTTCTCGACTCCTGTCAATTGAAAGAAGAAGAGAATGTAAATGTACTAACCTTGTTGTACATACATTACCGGAAGTCTAGAAATATTTCTGTATCCCCCGTTGACATAAATCATACTGGCTAAAAAAATTCCAAGTCAGAACTGAACTGTATAATTCTGTCACAGTTTGTGTTACACTCTCTTTCATTCAATGCTGGTGATCCGACACAGGTAGCACAAACTGTGTAACACTCTCTTTCATTCAATGCTGGTGATCCGAAAACAGCAATCCCATGATATCCAAGTTGACCGTGACTTTGAGTAAGCTCCTCATCCACAGTGTCCTACTAACCTTGAAACAAGTAAATGAAAATGAATTTGGGCCGGGCTGCTAACGACTGGGCCAATTCGCAGTCGGAAAAAGTCCTTTATATAACTGTATGCACTCGCAACCTTGGAGTTCAAGATATGAGGTTGTCTAGATTTCAAATGCGCAGAGACTGGAAAAAACTAACAATGAGGACAAGAGGTTTGAGTCTGAGTTTGATGCTTCCCTGGATGATAAAACCTAATTACTTATAGAATGGAATCAACAGGGATTCATAGAGCCCGCTGTTTTCCAGGATCTAGTCCAGACTTTGTTGCATCAAAATCCCACTCCATGAATAACATGATGTGATTCCTTCTTGCAATCGGACATGAATATGCCTCAGTCATATCTATTAATGGCCTCGTCCACCCCCGCTGACACAGGCTGTTTTGCCACTGTGCATATCGCTGTGCCCGCAAACTCATCATGCGGTTTCACATAACCAGATTTCTTAAACCCATCCTTTCTGCTTTTTTTTTTCCGACATTTGCCAACCTTGTTGACATGACTTTAAACGTTTGTGTTTGTAGGAACATCATTTTTTTTATTATCGAAAGGAACAATACCAACCTCGTTGTATATATTCCAATATCCATGCGCCCATTACACTGCCTCTTTTTGCACTACTTAATACAGGATTTCATTTACTGTACTTCTGTTGATATGTAATTGTTCAATCATCTGATAAAAGTATGATAGTGGCATAACTAAATTAGAATCCAGTTCCTCTACATTTATATTTCAACAGTATACGATCGTGTTTTCATGTTAATGCGAGTTACTGGAAACAGTACCATAACCAAAAGCAATACGTTGGTGGGCACATACCTAAGACTCTCTTCAGACTCTTGTATCTAATTTTGTGATCCAAAAATAAGTTTGACTATGATTTTCAATAAACTAAATACCTCATGCATTCATTTAAAGTTCAAAACTTGTATGACTTTACTTCATTCACCATTCCAACTCCTAGTCACTAGTAAACACTGTACCTTCTAATCTCTTAAAATGGTTGTGGAGGGTGATCTTCTGACATAGCACTCCAGAAGTCCTCCTCTGGTGTCACATTGTCAGAGTTGTAGTCGTGAAACAAATTTGGCATTGTACTTGCTGGATTCATCGCGTTCACTGTCTGTTGAGGAATCAGTTCCTGAATCTGCCCAACGCTGTCATGCCATGTAAGATTCTTGTTCTCTTCCGGAGTTTCTTCCACCAATGGCAATTGCTCGTAAGTAACACCAGTGATAGAAGATACCAAGACGGTTACTGTCTCGGCTGCTAATAATGGCCCTGCCACCTTTCCACCAATCATATTCCCTTGTCCGTTGGACAAAATCACGCTCAGCCCCGAAGCAGCTGGCGGGGCTGGTGGGGGTAAGATTGCCCCGCTCAAACTCAAAATCTCAAACCTTGCCGTGTAGTTAAACACATGGGGCATTACCAACGCTGCTGGTGTCAGTGTCGGTTGCGTTGGGCCATAGCTAAGCCCGACGTTAAACAAGCTGCCAGTAGCATTGAGGATGCAGATGCCAAGCTGAAGTTTGGTACTGAAGTCCATTAATGCTTGTACGACGTCGTAATTTTGTGGGATTTGGAGAATATGGGAATTCAAGCAGTTGGGGCTCTCCTTAATGATGACTGCTGACGGTGGCTTTGGCTTGTTTTTCGAACCTACAGGACGGCCACGAGGTCGTTCCATTGTTGCTCTGGTTTGGGTGAGCGGCTGATTCTCCGGTGGTGGAGTCTGGGGTAGCTGTTGTCGTTCCATTGTATATCAAGCAGCGATTTTTGGTAATCTGAAAAAAAAGAGGGAAAAAACAATTCATGCAACAGGGAAACAGCAGAGAAAATTGAGCATGTTTCAGGCGGAAAGACGGAAACTTTGGTTAGGTTTTTCAGAGGAGAAAACACGACCTCGGGGCTCGGCGGTCTGCTCGGTTCTGTTCTGTTGTATGTTGATGCTTTGGCCGATGGGGTAGATGAGTGAGTTGTTTATATACATTCAGCAATACGGTCGGACCGGTAAAACTGGCGGTTCAATTGTTGGTTTGTGCTAGTTGGTGGTTTGCGTCCAGAGGTGCATTCATTTACGATCAAGCTGGATATCTTTATGACTAAGAAAGAACTGCTGATGATGAATTAGTCGGAAACCAACAACCCTAGTTAACCACTCTCTTGGTACAAAACGCACTGTTTTTATGAAATTAAGTATGCCACCATGAACAAACTAAAACATGCCAACTACAACACATGCCATTGTATAGGTACAAATCCCTGTAAGGAAATGAGAGAATGTAAGGGGAAGAGTATTTGATGACATTAGCAGGATCGGAGCAGCACAGGGCCAACTGAAGAGGCTAGCATATCACTCAGGGCAACTTGTACTTCATTTGAGCCGTGCTCACACACGATCAGCCGGGATAGCAATGGGAAGAAGCTGGATATATTGTTTTCAAAGGATGTGTTGCTTAATGAGCAGATGGCTTGGAGGGTAGTAACAATGAGAGGCGCCCTAGCTGCTAATTCTCGTCTTTTTCCTGATCCTAGAGGGATTGCCCACTTGGGTTGTGACCCATGAGATGACTCTGGTGCTAAGCATGTGACGGCTGTTTCAATGTATACCTGAAGTACTTCTCGGCAAAGGTCTACAAGGTAGGATTCTACCTCTGACTCTTCATAAGTTGGGGGTCTGTCTAAGATGAGATTTTGTAGGAATGCTAGGCAAGATTGGTAGGACTCGTTCTCTAGTCGCAGCAATGGGGGATCTTGCATTTGAGTCATGGAGCCAAACTCTTGAAGCTTGGCACGAAGAGCTGAGTCACTGTTTATCTTGTGAGCATGTGATGCTACACCGCGCAATGCACCAAAGAGTACAATTGTGTTTTTCGCTGATAGTTGAGGTCTATGCATGGAGTAGATCTCCATCACAGCCTGCATAGAAAGGATTTTAGTTTATTTAAAATAACTGATTATCTATAGATGCACACAAAGGTTGCTTCTTACTGCAAATATAAGAAAGTACCTGGATGAGGAGGAGCTGCACGGCAGCTCGACACTTAATGTCAGAAATAGCATTATGCAAACGGTGGGTCATTAGGCTCTCAGGATCCTCTTCTGATTGAGCAGAGCCCTCAGTACTCTGCCTGGTTAAAACTTGTTCCCGACTCTTAACCAACCCATCTCCAGATATTATGTATGAAAAATCTGGAAGCGTTGCATTAGCAGCTTCCTTCAAAGATGATACAACTTCAAACCACTTTTCATCAGTGAGCAACCCTCCAGCATTGCTCATCAATCGCACAAATGCAGCAATGCCAATGCCAGCAAGACTCTGGTGAGGTCTCTTAATGAAGCTAACTAAAAGGGACAGTACTTTATTCAAGAGCGGGTTCACGGTGCTGTAGAAGTTGACAAAAAGGTCAACAACCAGTTGAAGAGCTAACGTGCATGTTTCATAGAGCCATGCATCTTGATCAAGTTCACTGGCATCACCATTAGCTCCATTTTCAGGTGAACTTCCACCGGATGGGTCAATTGCATGCCGTACATAATCAAATATTGGGAACAAAACTGACTCGAAGACCTTTTCCCATAGAGAAAGTGAAAAATGATGACCGTGATTTCTTAAAGTGTCGAACAAAACTTGCAAGGCGCTCTTTCTGATTTCAGGCCTCAGGTCAAAACTCAGTTCGGATAAACCTGTCAGAAAATAAACAGCCAACAACTCAGATTCATTGTATATCCCAATTCCCAGCAGTTAAAATAAATAAGAAAAGTATTCAGAAAGACTGATGAACTTGAGGTGTTAAGGAAAACAGGCAATTTAAATCAAAGTACTGCACATACCAGCCAACAATGGGAACCAGAAATAGAGATGGTCCTCCCTGTATGGCAACCCAGCAGATTCTTTGTTCTTTCCATTGACAGAGCCAAGATCCTGTTCTGCTAGTTTAGCAGCACAAACTTGCAGGAAGGAAATGGCATTCAAACTGATGTCTTTACTAAACCGGCTGTTTGTAAATGCAATCAAGCAATTAACACAATCAGTGAATGTCGTTGTTTCTGTCTCTGTTATGTACGGGAAATAATCGCCCACAATTTTCTCAATGATTTCAAAGGCTAGAAGTACAATATTTTTGTGGTCATCATAGGCAGCAGTCGTAAACACCTGCAAATGAAATAAAACAATTAACTCCTTGAGGTTCATATCTATGGACCAAAAATTAGAAGTTAATGATCAACCCCTTAAAATTATCAGATATAATG
This sequence comes from Echeveria elegans, assembly GCA_035048345.1. NCBI lineage: Eukaryota > Viridiplantae > Streptophyta > Magnoliopsida > Saxifragales > Crassulaceae > Echeveria > Echeveria elegans. Next base: position 37,745 of record JAWWMW010001999.1, read on the forward strand.
AATGCAAAAGACGATTTCATTACCATGAACATACTCTTCCAGCCTGATTTAACATGATTAACACGAGATAAAACCATCTGAGAGACGCATCGGATAATCAATTCTCGGATCTCAACAGCATTACTCTGCCGCATAACAATAACAAATGGCTTCATAAACTCGTTCTGAAAATTATAGTTAGCCAGCTCTTCACGCTCCAGAAATTTCATTGACAACTGACGCAAGGAGTCCATTGCAAAAATGGCAATTGAAAGATTTTCAGAACAACCTATCCTCACAAAGAAATCAGAGAGCACGTGCCAGATATTTGACCATACAAGCCTAATGCGGGTCATATTATAGTGCCTGTTGCCAAGGAAAAAGTGATGGTTAGATTTCCAAGTTCCAATAGCAATCAACAATTTTTATATGTTTTGAAACAGAGGATAACATTTACAGATCTACTAAAGTAAAAGATAAAAATCATACGCTATCTCAACAATCTTTGTGAGGCTGAACACGCGTGGATCTGTTGGAGATTTCAATTCCTCCATAGAGACCTTGCATAAAGCCTTGACAAAATCAATAATTGCCTCACTATTCAACTTTTGACTTCTAGTGAATATACGGCTCATCTCAGAGCTTCCAACTTGTTCCAACATGTTCAAATTAGAGACTAAGTTGTTCATCTGTTCAGATGTTACAGAAGCATTACCACCCTTGCCAGCACCATCATATGAACCTCTTCTCACAGCACCAGTTGCGTATTGAATCCTTCCGGGTCCTTTCTTCTTCAGAACAGGAAGCATGGTAGACTTGCCTTGCTTTGACTTGTCAAGGTCACTGAGGGAAACAGCAAAAAAGGTTGCATCAGGCGGAGCACCTTCCCCCAGTAAATGCAGATGTTCAAATCTGGAAACACAGGTCAAAATATGTTCCCATGCTTCCTGCAAATGATTTCCGTCCTCGTCCGCAATAGTGACAATCGCCTACAAGTGAAATAATCCTGTCAGAATCCATTTCAAACAGCCACATATCATAGGATAATAATGAGAGAGAGAAAGGATATGTATAACATATAAACCTAAAACAACAATGCAAGAATGATGAATATATTCTATACTCAACAGGCTTCTACATAAACAATCCAGAATTCACTGAAGAGTGAAAATGCAAACAAGACCTAATGAAACATGCTCTTTGTTCTGAATACATCATGGGCCACCAGACATCAATGACAAAAATATGGCCGTGAAAACCTACCATAGTATATCTACATGAACTGCACATGCAGAGAAATTACGTATTTAAAAGCCATAACAACCTTGATTGCATCAATATTTTTCTGTTTAATATCAGCCGGTGAGTGGAGAGAAGTAAACTTCGCAAGTGAGCTCACAAAAGCATCTCTATGAGTCTTCATGGACATTGCAGCAGTTACATGAATCGCATGACGAAAACCCAAAATACATTGGGCTATTACCACTTCGTCATCACTTTGATCAAGAGGCACACTGAAGGCAGCCAGCATAGGAGCCCAACATACCTCGATCATAAACCTCAAGATGACCACATCTGTGGCTGCATAATAAACAGACCTACAAGATCCACAATTAAATACTTCAGCTAGCGCTAGGACCCAGTTTTCACTATTTAAATAAAAAAAAAGATTGAAGAAACAAAAGTCTGGCATCTGAACTGAGTGGAAAACATGAAGAAAGTGCGTCAGATTTAAAAATTAATTCAACACGTTGCAACATAATTCTATGTCAAATGTCAATATCCTTTCAAATATATGAAAGAGATGTGCTAATAATCGTAGTTCAGATTTCAGATATACGCTATTTGTAAGATTTCTAATCTGATGAGTCAACCGACTTACTCTGACTTGCGAGCCTTTTCCTTGAACTGTTCTTGCATGTGCTTTATAAGATCGTCACTGGTCTCCATGTTGGTGCCCCCTCGTTTGCGAATTACAATATTTAGAATACTGTCCAAGCCAGATACTTTATTTGATACTGAGGGCCTCTGCTGGGTAGCCAATTCCTCCTCCTTCATCTTAATCTCGTTTTTGGAAATTCGATCGTACAATGATCTTAGGTACTCCTCTGGCAGATCCTTTCCATCATCAATGCCACGATTATTTCTTATGAAATCCTCAGGAGACATCTGCAAGGTATCATAGAATAAGAATACAAGAAACGAAATAAATACTCAATACTCCAGACGTCACATGTACCTTAGTCTTCACCATAGGATTATGAGCGTCTGTATTTAGCAAAATCACAGAATATGCAAGGACATAGGCTGTATCTGCACTGCTAAATACTTTTGGATTGCACTTGCAAAAACGTTCAGCAAATTTTTCCATGATCCTATCAATCTTTTGTGCCTCGCCTGGCAATCTGAACCCCAGTAAAAAAGTTCTTATTGCCTCATCAAATTCCATTCCTTGAAAATCAAACGCTTCAACATAAGCATGCATCACTTTCAGTGACATTTCTTCCCTTTCACCTAGATAATCGCCGATCATTGTTTTGCTCAAGCCCGAACTATTTTTAAGAAATGCCGCAATTTCTGCTGGGGAGTTGCCTAACTTATTAACATTTATAAGAAATTCAATTCCTTTCTTCGGTTTCCGGTTGAAAAGAGATATACCTTCCTGTAACAAAATAGGGCACTGAGATTTTCAAACTTAATTATCCAACACCACATTTTACTGAATTACATTAACATTACATTTTTAAGACAAACATTACCTGAAGCTCGAGTTTGTAGGCCCTCCGCTGCTCAATGGTGGCCACATCTGAAACTTCAGTTGATGCATCAGATGGAGAATCAGAACCTTCAACCAACTCTTCTTCATGACCATTTTCAGAAGTGATATTCCGTGTTTCTAGATTATGTTCAGCTTCTATTTTCTTTGGAGAATCAGTGTCGGGAATCCGCAACTGCTTATTCATCCAATCTCCCATTGATCGCAGAACTGCAACTAATCCCTTCATAGCTTCAAGTTTCAGAGTAGTCTCTTGCGGAGGCAGTAATGTAGTTGAAGTTCCAGGAGGCACCCCTTGCGCAGTTTTAAGGAGACCGTTCACCATTCTGTTGATTATCAGTGAAAGATTAAGGTAATATCAGAAAACTTGTAGCAGAAAGCATGGAAGGAGTTGCAATGAGCACAACTTCTGCAGAACTCTAGCTCAGCATTCTATTTGGGGGTATGAACTATGAAGTACCTTTCAAAAATGTTTGATGAATTGACATCACAATCATAATTTAGGAATATGTCCACCAGTATTTGTGAATCATTACAGAGCTTCTCCAAAAATTTCAGCACTGTCATTTTCTGCTGATAATTTGGTTGGGCAACATTCTCTAGGACTCGCAGAACAATCATGGGAAAAAACACTCCAATTTCTGCTTTTAAACCTGGTCTGAACCTTGAAACCAAACTAATGAAAATCGAGCATGAAAGCTGGAAAACAATCATCAGAGTTGAAGCACTGTTCTTCAGCAAGGACAGACACAGGTATTGTTTGATTGCACCCAAAAACCTGTCTCAATGCAAAAAACAGCTTAAATTAAAAAATTATGAAGCATCACACGGATGTAATGTATGAATGAACAAATGTCAGAGACTTATTTATCGGATGAGAGCTACTCGAAGTCTGGAACAGTGCACAAGAAAAAAGAAAGAAGAGGCATGCAAATAACGAAAGACATGGGAGTACCTATCACTGGTCCTGAAGACAGCTCCAGCATTTTCCAATAATATCTTCAGAAGCTCAAGAGCCACAATTTTTCCACGCATCAGCTGTGGATCCACCAACGCTTCTCTAGGGGGAGTCTTCATTGAGAGTTTACATAATGCTCGGAACACCAAAAAGGCATCCCGCCTCAGTTTATTGCCAATCTGAACTTCCAAATCCTCATCTCGTTCTACCTCCCCATCTGCCAATTCCCCTTTCCTATCTTCCAGTGCCGTCTTATACATACTAATTTCCCAATACTTGGCGTCCAACATGTCCTTATCGGTAGAATCAAGTAAATCTGCTGGATTAGTTGTCTCAACAGTAGAAGTTTCAAATGCACCATCATGAGCCCCAGTCGATCCCTTTCCAGGCGTTGCTGGATTCAACACAACATCTATATCCTGCACAATCTTAGTAATAAAGCCTTGTACAAACACAGTCATACTCGCATCCACATTGGATTTCTCCGGCGGTTCCATCAACTCCGCCACCACAATCGGCTGAATCGGCACTGTAGACGAATCCGCCTCCATTCTCCTAAACACAATAACCAGCATCTGTATCAATGACGCCTTCGAGGTCGTCTGATTCACCATATTCTTACTCTCTAAATAAATATCATAACAAGTCCTCACTATCAGCAACAAACAATCTCCATGTATCCTAATCGAAACAGACGTCACTGCAGACAACAACGTCTTCAATACCAACAACTCAATCCCTTCATCACCAATCTCCCTACACTTGCACACTCCTTCAATCAACTTAGCCAACAACTTACCTTCCTCACCACCGCTGGAATCGGCCTCACCACGAACATATCCATACGCAATCAACTTCTGCACGCAATTCAGCGCGGGCTCAACAATCTTCAACATTCCAGATCCACACGCACCAATCAAAGGACTCAAAATCACTTCCGAATCAGCTAAACTATACTCCACCGATCCTCCATCATGCAACGGCCCTGGCACATCTTGTTGTCCTTCCGACTCCGATTCTCCTGTTGATAACGTGGCGGAGGCGAGTTTTTCGAGGACGGATTTGCATTGGTGAGCGAGCTTTGAGTGTTTTCGCCAGGACGCGTTGTTGATGATTTTTTCTAAAGCAGGTGTTAGGGTTTGAGTGAAGCGGGAAGCGGGAGCGGCTTCCGTAGAAGCCATTCTCCGCCGTAGAGTGAAACGACTGCGTTTGACTGGATCTGAGAACCCGATCGATTCAAAATTCGAGAGACGGATCGGCGCTGAACTCTGCGATGTTGTTGATGTTGAGGATTGCTGCTGCTGCTGCTGCTGCTGCTGCCTCGGGAGTTGAGCTTTTGGAAGGTGAAACGACGACGTTGGAGGTGTGTAGATAGGGGAAGGGGAGTGATCGGAGAGGATGGAGGAAGTGTTCGGACGAGTTGCAGTTTTTTTCTGTCAGATCCAGTTTTGGGAATTTATTTTTTTTTTAATTTTTTTTTTTATTATTGGAAATGAGCTGCTACTCGATGAAATGATTGGGAAACGGCGACGTTGTGAATCACATGGGGAAGTTTAATAAACTACCGCTCCAAAGTCAAAACTACTACACTTCCTAATAATTGTAAGAGTAAAAATGAAACTTTCGATAAAAAAAAAATGTGTAAAAATGAAACATGGAGGAATGGGATGAGGTGAAGTTGCATGGAATTCTGTTATAGTATTCCTAAATTAGGTTACAGAGTATGTGGCACTATTATTTTGGATGCACGTAACCTAGTGTTTCGTATCTTCATTCAGATAGAAATGAGATTCAGAACAGTCAACTGTACGTTTTTACATTTGAAAAATACGATTTTTTTTATTATAATTTCAGACAAAACACTTTACTATTTGAATTATTTGTTTGGTTGTTGGTTTGAGTTTTTCTTTTCTTGTGAATTCCGGGGGCAACACTCATACAATGTCGCTTCGAATTGATTAAAACAGATAAAAGATTCATCACTGTAAATGGAAAATACTCAAGTTTATCAGGTGTACCTTGGCAAAATCTGAAAACGTCTTACAGGCTTTGCTTAGCCATTGGAGCTTTAATTTCATTTTGCAGTAGGAGAAGGAAACTCCCAGTTAACCTGTTTTGCAGTTAGCATACAATGCCACAAGTATGCAAGGAAGTTCCGCTCGCATTTATCTTTTTTTTTTTTTTTAAAGACCATTACTAGGCTTTCATTTTTCCGCATCGGAATAATGATTAAAATGGATGCAGAAACTCAACCTAGGAAGCTGGGAATACTTGGAAAGTGCATTGTGTAGCAGTTAAGCGCTGTCCGTGTGACATTTAACGCCACCCCATCTACATTGCATGGTTTGGTATGGCCTGTTCAGAATTCAGATCAGTATCACAACAGAGGTAGAATATGCATACACTGAAATGTACTGAACATGACACAGAATATGTCCAATATTTTTATTTTCTGACTTTCTTGTTGGTTAGCACATGCGTAAAGATGTCAAGCTCAATCAACGATTTTTTTTCATAAGAGTGCTAACACGGAAAGAACAAGAATTTAGACTCTAACCTCGTTTCGCGTGGGTATCAATGTCCTCCCTTTGGAATGTACAGCTTCGCAAACTTTCCAGACTTCTCAACAAACCACAAACTGTGCGCATTATTGAACTTTGCATACAAACATTCCAAGGCAACAAGCCTTGATGCCTTGATTCCACCGAAATGAGCAAAACCGACAGCCACAGTGTGCTCTAACATTGATATGTTTACAATTGCACCTTTACTGGTGAGTTGTAGTATACAAATGTGAATTATATCAAAGAGAACATACACAGTCAACTAATACAAACAAGTAAACCTCCCGAGTCCAGCCACTTGGTAAATGATCCCTGGCGCCTCTCCGAGATGATACTGGTCAAATAATTACTACATAGACTTAGTCTTGCAGAATTGACACCGCATTGCAACTTCAAACTGCTGAAACACTACCGAAAAAAGTCCTGGGGGGACGTTATCTCTTTGACGGATCGTACCTCTAACCAAAAGTGTGCCAGGGTTTTGTTGAAAAACCGAGAGACTGAAACTAAGTGAACTCGAAGTTGTGGCCTTGGAGTCTGAACTGTTTGATGCTTCAAGCACATCCTTCTCAACTGTATCATTTTTATTTAAGATTGCATTGAAGTGAAGGTCTGATGCGGAGACATCCACTGTGAATAAGGAGGAGTTGAGTTTACATGACGCCCCACTAGTACTGAAGAACGAGTCGGCGAACTGCAGGATATGCATTGCGCTGAACTGGCGTTGAATACCCTCAAGCATGAAGGACAAAACACTTTTCTCGGAAAAGGTTGATGGCACAATATTCTTGGCCGGAGGAACAAAGGACCAGGCAAGGCCCCAACGACATGTCTGCCCTTGGACAAATTCAGTGGTCTTTACAACAGTAACTCCAACCTCTCGAAGTTTGGATATTAAAAACTTGAGATTGATTTTCCTACCAACCATAGAAGTATACCACCTGAAAGACTGCTTTAGCACAACACTATCTTCTATAATCCGGGAGATAAATGCTTTCTCCCCTCCAGGACAAACCATTTCCGCAGAAGTACCACCACATGCGGTTTTCGGATTAAGTCCAGCCTTCTCTATATCAACAAAAAAAGGAGGGTTGCACATACAAAAATCAAAGGTTTCATCTTCCTTAACAACTCCAACAAGAATCGGTGGCCCAACATACTCGTGAGTGTCATCATAATTGCTTTCAGTTTTATCCATCAGCTTATCCTCACACGATTGACTTCCGGCCTTCCTGATTTCAATCAAGTGAGACAAATTAGGATTACTATCCACATTTCTACAAGCCCATTCTATACCAACAGCAGTAACATCAGACGCAACAAAGCTCCAACCGAATAGCGAAGAACCAAGAAGCGGATAAATACAATTCGCGCCAGTCCCAATATCAAATCCCCTCACCCTCATCCTCACCTTATCACCACCACCACCACCACTATTCCTTCCAACAATAACATTAGAAAACAAAAGATCTTCAATCCAGTGAATATAATTCAATCTGTTAGGCACAGTAGGAACCAACTGACCATCAGGAATCCACCAATTGATAGCGTGATCGTGTAGCAGTAAAACCCTAGTTAACTCGCGAGTAGCGTTAAAATCGGTCCAATCGATTTTCGGCATAGTATTGTCGGCAGATGAGTAGGTAACATAGGGTTTGAAGGACGGGTAGATGGACGCTAGATGGTTGAAATCAGGTTGATTTTCAGCGTATTTGTTACGCGGATGCATTGCGAGACTCCGTCGCTCCGTCGTCGTCTTTCGCTTCCTCTTCATCGCATTCGCAGCGATCCGTTCAGCAACGTTAAATTCTAGAACAGAAGTTTAGTCGAGGCGAGGATTCGTAAAAGATGAGAAACCCTAATTCCGGAAACTGGGAACAGAGTGAGTGAGACTGAAGGGAGAGAGTGAAGAGATTTACGACGTCGTTTTTCTCGGGAAGAAATCAGGCCCATCAATTATGGGCCCGGTTCAAGTCCATTTTACGTAGACAAGTCGCCCGAGCAGTTTCAAATGAACCTAAGACGCTAGAAGACCCAGGTGATACTTGGCAGATGATATACAAATTACAAACCATGGTCAGCTCGCATCGATACTTGGCAGATGATATACAAACTCGGTCATACAAACATTGAAAATAAAATAAGTAAAATATATTTTATAAATGGAAAATGGAAAAAAAGGATTTTTTTTTTGTTTTTTCATTTTCTACGAAAAACGGTAAAAAATTAATGAAAAATGAAAAATCAGTTTTCTGATCTGAAAACGAAAAATTACCGTTTGACGTTGAACGGCAGCCAACATCCAATCAAGTCAACAAGAGAAAAAGTACTCCCTCCGTCCCATAATTTTCTTCTCATTTCTTTTTTTGGCATCTCAAAATTTTCTTCCTATTTCCTAGAAAGAAAAGTTTTCTCTCTCACATTTACACTCTCTTTCCAATCTATTCACTTTTCACTCATTCACTTTCCTACTTTTATCTCATATAATATAATTTTTCTTAAAAATTGTGATAATTAGCTTATGAAAAGATAATAATGGGACGGAGGAAGTAATAAATAAATAAAATAAAATAAAAACAAGAGAAAGAAAAGAAAATATGTCGTCAGAGGTCAGACCAAAACTGAGGAATACAATCAGACAACCAAACTCCAACTCAACAATCCCAAACCCCGAAAATCGCCGATCCTTTTCATGACCTCAAAATGAACCCAAACAAAATCGAATCCGACGATCTCTTCTTCCACAACCCCAATCCCCACCACCACCATCACACTCAAGACATTCAACTCCTCCTCCACCAACCACCACTACCAGCGCTCCATCCACCGCCGCCGCCGCCATCAATCACCGACCCCACCTCCGAAATGTCACTCTCATCCTCCCCTTCCTCCTCCCCATCTTCATCCGACCCTGAAGATGACTCCCTTCCCCATCCCCAATTTTCGACAAACCCTAATCCCAATAATTCAACCCTAAACCACCAATTCCCATTCATATCCCCTGACCCGCATATCTCCACTCAATTCTACACTTTCAATTCTCAATCACACTCCCTAATGATCCGTTGCCTGTTAGAAAACCGTGTCGCCACGTCGGACGAGATTCGACGAGTTACGTCTCGGCAGGTGCTGAAAAGCTGGAGATCTGTGTGGAAGGATAGGAATGAGGATACCGCCTATATAACCGCGTGGAAGAGGATTCAGGAGAAGCTGAATGCGCGATTGGATTCAAATGGTAATGAAGTTTTGTATTTTAAGAACAATGTGAGTCAGTTTGTGCCGCATGTTAATCAGTGGAATGAGATAGTAGCGTCCTGTCATAGTGATAGTGATTTGAATCATTTTGGATTTAAGGACACTGTAGATAGGATTAAGCAAGTGTGGGCTGTCGGTGCAAAGTTTTATGGCATTCCGGAGAGTTATGTTAGGGTTTTTGTGTCAGCGTGTGTTGTGTGTAATGGCGGAGATGGAGCGACTGGTGGTAAGAATAAGCGGAGGAGGTTTGAGTATACTGAGTCGTTTGATGTTCCGGCGAAGGAGGTGCAACACAGGTTGCAGGAATTGGCAACCAAGCATAAGGTTGTGTTGTGTATTAGGCAGAAGTATATTAGGTATAAACCGTTTATGGCAGAAGTTAAGGATTATGCTTGTCATAGAGCAGGTGAGCCTGTTTCGAAGAAGTCGAAGGTTTTGAAGAGGGAGCCATATGCGTCTAAGAGATGCGGGTGTGGGTTTAGGATTAGGGCCATTGTGCCGATTATGAATTACAATGAGAAGGATAAAACGTTTGTGTATCAGGACGAGGGTGTGGCTGTGTTTAAGCTGTATGCTGTGCATTCGGGCCATGAGCCTGGACCGCTGGATGGGAATGCGAGGATTATGCATAGGTTGGTCGGGCATAAAGGTGCGCTTTTGATGGATCAGGATATGGTTTACGGGGTGAGTGAGAACACGGATGACGGGTATGGACTTTTGGGTAAGGATGATGGTCATTTCCACCTTTCGGTTTTGCGTCAGGTTCAGGAGCTAAAAGCAGAACTTGGGTTGCTTGAAGGAAGGATTGGGAAATTTCCGTGCGATCAGCTGCATTCGGTATCTCAGGAATTGTGTCATATTATGCACAAAGTTAGGAGTTTAGGTGAAGATAGTTCGAAGTCAGTCGAGTTACTCTCCAATAAGCAAGATTTGGATCATGTTCTTGGCGTGGACAATGACTTGACAGATTGGAGTGATCATCATCACCATGATAGATTATTTGTGGATGGGAAGGAGCCGGAACTAATTGAAGAAGATGATGATTGCTTTGAGCGAACTCTTGATGACGTTGTGCATTGGGACCATATGAGATCAGAATTCCGTTGTCAGAAAGACGTACTAAGTGAAGCGTGCAAACCTGATAAATGGTTGAAATGTACTGAGTTTGATGAAAAAAGCATTCTCCAATGTGAAGAGTCTAAGCTAACCAAGCCTTTGACACACGAAGAGAGGCTAGTAGGTCTTGATAGTGTACATGTGGATAGTTTTTACTCGGAGAATCCCAAGTGGTACGAATCTCCTTGTGGGTTGGACCCGGGTGCAAATTGTGAGGATGGAGAGTTCCACACTTCGGAAATGTTGTAAATTCAGAAGATGATTCCAAAATTCTGCATTCTAACATATTTTGAATACGTACAGCCACTAGCCCTCTATTCCACCAGGAAGCGGATTGTACATTTTTGTACACACAAGGAAGCGTCGCATCTGTCAATGGTTAGTTCTGTTAAC